>JAJONR010000708.1:0-144369 GCA_029582245.1 Solanum etuberosum
TTTTTGATATATATATATATATATATATATATATATATATATATATATATATATATATATATATAGAGAGAGAGAGAGAGAGAGAGAGAGAGAGTTCCTATAAACCCCGGGATGTTACCCTTAATTAAATCAAAGTGAATAATTAAGGGGTATTAAATGTTGTCTTTTTCCTATCTGAATTGTTACCATCTACTCAACTACGAGTGTTTTAGAACATAGATTGTGATAGTTCATGTAAAAAGGGGTAGGTGGTGATAGCTAAGGTAAGAAAAGGAAGCAATTGATAGTTAAAGTATCAAACTCGTGAAAAATAATAATACATATATGTCTTTAACCATTATCTTTAAAACAAAAGAAAGTAAGATAATTAAATTGATTGACATGACAGGGAAGTAATAGTTCAGGTGCATCTCGTACCTCTATTTTTGTTATATATGTTTTTTCACACTCCTTATCAACATGAATTCCCAAAATTTAAGAATTACATCTCAGTACTAGTCTTATTGAATTTCCAGATCAAAAAAGAATGATTTAGAAAATTTAAGTATTACAAATCCACTCTTGGTCAGGCAGTCCATAACAAAAGTTTCACATCAATTATTAAGTCCACGTATGGTGCTAATTTATCAGTGATGATTGGTGATATATGTGAAGAAATGCAGAGACCCGATATATGTTTTGAAAAAATCAAATAAAGGAGTTACTGCAGGTAGAAATACAGAAAGAAAAGTCATTTTAAGAGTACCCGTACACTCCAAAAAACCTAAAAAGATAATAGTGTTGGTGACGGTTCAATTAGTTGCTCCCACCTTGTTGATGAAATTTGATTCTCCACCTTGTTATCTCTCCCCCTACCACCAGTTTTGAAAAAAAATGAAATAGCACAAACACAAAATAATGTGAGTACAACAAAAGAACTTTTCTGATGAATTGAAACTGAAACTATTTTCAGATTAAGATACATTTCATCGTAATAAACACAATTATACTCTAATATAATAGATCACTTTTAATAATCATTGTTCCATATATTTCTGCAATTTATCTGTTGACCTTCATACTTGTTAAGCTCTCTATGTTTCTTGGTAATCATCTTAATCTCAAAAAACAAGGCATGAAATGACGGTTTAATCAATCATAGAAATTTGTACCTTTTATGTTAATGTATAATCATTTTCTCAACTTTATTTTAATAACTAGTCTTTGGGAACACGGATTGCACGTTTTTCTCTTATATATAAAAGTACTGCAAAAGGACATAGAATAGATACTATACAATAAAAGACTTGTTTAAATGACAAATTTCTAGGTTCATCAAATAAGAAGTTTCTAGGCAACGGGTATACCTGAGATTATAACCTTGAAACATTATATTCTACCAAATAGATGCTGATGCTCCCGAACTGCTATAGGAGTCTAATTATCATTCCCTTCCCTCATCCTTACCTCATTACTGTTCAATATTAATTTGTGGACTGGCACAATTGATTTCTCACAACTTGAATTTAACTATATCAAAGTAAGACCCCACTTCGGTCTTACAATTTTTATATACAAATATTTCTTGCACTCAATTTCTAGAAACTTTCTCTTATTTCTCAATCACGTGTTGTTTGCACTCTTGCTTACTTTCTTTTTTGCTTTCTTTCTTGCTTTCTTACTTAGTTACATATCAAATGAATCACCTCTATTTATACGAGATGATGGAAGAATCTAGAGAGATACATACTACTCTCTTCTATAATATTCCTAACTATTTTTTTCTAGAACTATCTTTTCTAGAACATTTCTAGACTTTTCTCTCTAGAATACTCATTCTAGAGATCTTCCTTCAATTCTCTACAACTCCAGAATATTGTAGATTTCTCTTGACTTATCTTAAGTAAATAATTAAGTTTGTGTTGAATTATTAACACTCCCCCTCAACACGAACTTAATTTTTTCTTTGCGTCTGTTGTGAGCGATTCCTGAAACTTTGCAAGCATCATAACGTACATGCCCTATGAGGACCTCCATCTTCATCGGATTATTCTGATCCCTACTCTTTGAATATTCTTCAAAGTAGTAACCTCTTTGATGTTAACCACCTCGGTTAATGCTTGATAACGCTCAACTACACTTCATCCGATTCTAAGTGTAGGCGGTCGCTAACAAGTATTAACCCAACTAAGTGTTCGGGTCGATCCCACAGGGAGTGATAAGAATTCGATTAAGAAGTGAAATTGTGTCCTAATTGTTTGCACAGGTAGAAGCTTCGTAACATTAATGTAAATTTCAAAGTTTTGATAATCAATATCAATTGGGGGGATTCAGGTAACCAATTTATAATTACTAAAACCGGAAGTAAACAAGTAGAGAGGGTTTCTTGGGAGTGTGATAAATTCAATGCTAATTTCGCGTAATGGGTGATTACTAGTTACTCAAAGTTGTTGAATCTCGGTGGTTAGGCTAGGTTTTGGGTACAATAGTTATTTCTCAATCAACTATTGCGAATCAAGTTAGTTTTTTCGAACCTCAACAGGCACAACACAATTTAACAACCCATTACCTTTATCAATCCACTATTTCAAGCTAGATTTGTTAGACTGCATTCAAACCCACTTTCTCAAGCTAGATCCGTAACAACACAATCGATACAATAATCAACTAACAATTTGACTCTAACACTTCTTTCTCAAACAAGTATAGAGTACTAAGCTAGAATTGCATTTGCAACTACAATTCCTCAATTAAAACACTAACTTTTAATTGAACCCACTTCAAAACAACAATAAAATTAGTTACTAACAACATCCATTAGCTAATTAATGCATTCAACTACATAATCACACCCCCAAGAATGGGGGTTTTAGCCAAACATATTCAAGAACAAGAAATTGTTACTAACGAAGTTTTTCATCAGATGGGGCAACGATCCACAAGTCTTCAAATGCTGGAAATTAGGCTAAAAATCAGACAAACCCTAAATCTCCACTCAAAAATGTAAAAACAATGTTCTAGAATGTAAGAGATCAAAAGCCCAAAAGTGAAGAATGTGGGAACTCCCTTTTTTCTTTTGAAAATTTCATTTATTCGTTCCCAGAATTTCAGCACGGAGTCCACTCTGCGAAATAAGTTGGGCTCGTCGAACTAGTCGGCGACACACCGAGTGCTCCTCTTCTCACCTTCTTGGCGTGGCTTTTTACCACCTCGTTCTGTTACATTAGGCGATCGAGATCGGCATCGCCGATCTCTTTGGCGCGTCGCCAAACCACTAGTCTGCTTGCCAAGGTCTTCTTATCCATGGGCTGGCATGCTGGAACTTTAGGCGAGCTGAAGGTCCATTCGGCGACTTGCCGAGTGGCTTTGGCGAGTACCATCTTTGCTTTCCTTCAACTTTTCCAGCTTTTTCGCTCCTATTTTCCTTGTAATGTCCTCACCTTACTCTTTTGCCTTCATTGCTGCATATTAACACTTTAACATCAATTATGAGCTTAAAAGAGGCATTGAGGACACTAATTCCTTGAATATTAAGCCCTAAATGCGTCGAAATCCCCGACTCATCAACACCCCCAATTTAAACTTTTGCGTGTCCTCAAGTAAAATACAAGATCAATCAGGTCAACAGGGATGTCTACAACTAGTGCTACTAGAGACTCAATATGAATGCACACGAGGTTTAATCTACCCATGAAATGTTCAATTGTGCACTAGAAGTTTAAAACTGTGACTAGCCATCATCAAATAGAAGTCAAGCTCACAATGCTTGCTTCAATTACAAATTCAAACTCAACAAGATTATTTGAATGCCCTCACATCAAGAATGATTTCATGTTCTCACAAAGTCCATCAAAGATTATATCATAAGGAATCAAAATCAACTCTCACACTCTCAAAGATAAACACATGCATGATTCTACCCATATGATTGCCAGTATTTTCCAATCAACATGTCATTCGGCTCAATCAAGATCACCAAGGTCTTTCAAGGCTTGTAACAAGGCTGAGGGTAAATGTATGATCATTTTGGCTTAGTGATTTCTACCTTCATGAAGCATGGCTTGCATTTCACTTCTTCTCATTTTCTTCCACTCTTTTGATTTTAACAATCCACCCTAAGTACTTTCAAGCACAAAGATTCTTGTATGGCTCATTGGAAACCCCTTTTATTTCCATCATGCACTTCTTTTTCAATTTTTTTCTTTTGCTTTTTTTTTTTTATGGAGGGGTTCCATCTTTTTCAACACGTTTTTTTCAAGGGTGAATTTTCAGAAAGTTCTTGCTCATCTTCTCTCCTCAATTTTCACCACACCCCCAACTTAGGCTTTTGGCCTAAGTTGGCCATTCAAACGAACCAAAGCTTCATGAAGGAGTCTCGTATCTTTGTTATTTTCAGCTTACACACCATTTTGGGGGTTTTTGGGGTGTTTTCCATCATGAGCTCGACTTTTGGGTCGTGACATTCATATTAAAGCATAATCAAAGATGTTCATCACATAATTTGTAAAGAATAAACAATAAAATTCAATACTAAACTATGTTTATGTTGTAAAGTTTTACCCCCTTAACTCCTATATTCACCACATACTTCCATAATGGTTCATTATGCTCAACGTCTAAATAAGTTTTAATCAGTTCAATCTTCCAATATTCTGGTAAGGAATGATACAAAACATCATATGCAACTCACTCCTCAACTTGAATGACACTTTCATTAACCTCATCATTTTTCGTGACAAAGGATCTGAGGAAGTCTAATAAAGAGTCGAGAGGATCTATCTTCAAAGACATAAACTCTTTAAGATCTTTATCTCATTTCCTTCTAACGTCCCTTTAATTCCTTAACAAATTTTGTGTCACCCTCGGGACACCAATCCGTATGATTTCACGCCCTCAGAAACATGTCATATGGCGACGTGCTCTTCTACATTATCCTTTTGCTCGACTTCGAGAACTCCCACTTGGAATAATTTGAGCTTGTTCCCTGCTCAGCCATGTCTTAAATAGGAACAAGGAAACAATAAGAATGGTTGAACCATTCAATGTGACAACATATGTCACTTTCATTTGTAAAAGACACAAAAAAACCTTTTTAAGAAGCATAAGGACTAAACGAATTAACAGGACCAATATTAAATAAAAATATAATATCTAAACACATATATTACAAAAAAATATCCTAAAAGGACGAAAATGCCTTTTCAAAAAATTGAGTAATCCTAGAAGGACACAAGACTCTCTCAAACAAAAAATCATAAAATAAAACGCTTTTTCAGCCCAATTTTAAAAAATCATATCTCACTCGTTTTAAATCTATTTTTCTATTATAATATATTTACGGGAAGTTAGGAACGAGTAGATCATGAAATATTAAGTTTCAAACTAAAATAATGTACGACCAATTTCCCAATCGCAACCAACAGAAGCAAATTTTCTGGAAAAACAGTCAAAAACAACCAATTTTTGAAAAAAAACATATCTTCACTCGTTTTAAAATTCATTTTCTATTATAATATATTTTCAAAAATCTATGAATAAGCAGATCACAAAAAATTAAGTTTCAACCTAAAATATTGTACAACCAATTTTCAGATCGCTACAAACTGAAGCAGATTTTTAAAAAAATGACAGAATCTCTTTCTTTGTAGGACAAGGAATCCTAACTACAAAATGAGTCAGAATAATATAGTACAAAGAATCCTATTTAAAACATAATTAATCTACATTAAAAAAAAAAAACTCCAACTTCTTTCGAGTATTTCTTTCACCAATTTTCAAGAAAAAAAGTTACTCACAAATCGTTCTTTTCAACAACATAGTGAATTCACATGGAAGCATCGAATACTGAAATCAATTAACCAGTCTCTAATACCAATGAAGGAATATTAATAGAAAAGCAACATTTAGATGTGTACCTTATAACTTGCAGCGGAAATAGTTGTTGATTTTGCTGTTGAAACAAATTGCTCCAGATCTCTTTTTAAATAACAAGGAAACAAATATCGTTCTCATTCAAAAACTAAGTATCTGAGATTGGATATTTGAAAAAAGATCACTTCTTGGTTTTCTCTATTTTTCTTTTTCGTTTCAACGTTCTCACGTTTTTGTCTGTTTCCACGTTCTCCAAAAACACTCCCACTAGGAGTCTTTTAAGGAGAGGTTGAGAAGTTAACTTGTAATTGTTCCCTCTTATCCTTTAAAAATTGATTATTCATTTAAAAAGGTAATTAAATCTGATCGGGTCGGGTAGAGTCGAGTCGGGTTGGTCCACATGGGAGACCCACAACCCAAAACTTAAATATTGTATTGCAAGAGAATCGAAGGGAAAACATAGAGAATCCAATTAACTTGAAGATAAATACATCACACTCAAAATTAAGTGTGTTCTTTTTTGGGACATAAGTTCAAGGCATAAATTAGGACCATTTGATGGAATCAATTCTAGAATTTCTAGCATGGATCCCACGATTCGCGTATGACTCTAAAAATTGGTCCGCCTCTATTTTGGGTGATTTTGGTGTCTAAACAAACATATTGTCATTGTGATCTTGTTTTTGATAGTGTGGTAGTGTTCAGAGATCGTTCTGAAGGGAAAAGCTCTGGCTTAGTGATTTGGATCACCTGCGATCCACCTACAGGTAGACTATGAGTTGGTTTCTAATTAGATTGTGCATGAATGTGTGAATTCAAGATGATGAGTGTGAATCTGGGGTCGGTTACTAGTTATTTCTCTTTTCCGTCTTGAAAACCATGATCTAGGGTTGATTAATATTGTTTCAAGGGTAGTATCATGGTGTAGATGGCTGTATATCTATTGTAGCATGCTATGTGACTTACTTGGTTGGTAACTTGTTTTTGGAATATGTTTTGGCCTTAGTCTAGAATACACTAGTGTGCGTTACACCCATGCACCTGGTGACTATGGTATGTCTCTGATGTCGCATCGGATGGACTAGGACCTTCTAGACTGGAATAGCAGACTTGGGTTTGTTAGTAAGAGCCTTAGTTTACCCCTTTACACTGCTTGTTAGTCTTTCAGTCTCCTCTCACTATTTTTGCAGCTTTGATGCGTTACCGTAGATTGTGTGCTTTCTCGAAATTGGAGTGCTTCCATCTTGGAGCCTTTTATGATATCGTTGAGGGTGGAAGTTGATCCATGGTGTCTTGGAGCCTATTTTAGATTCTCTTCAGAGTTGATAAGCCCCCAGCACTCTTGCTAGCTAGACAGTTGATGCCCCTAGGAGTGGGCTGGCTGGATGGGCACCTGGATATCTGAGATCCTCTACGCAGTTGACAGCCTCTGAGGCATTCTTTCTAGCTGGGCGCTTGACGCCCCTGCGAGTGGATTGTATTGTTAGGTGGACTTGGTTGACAGTCACTCTTTCTAGCTGGGCTAGGAGTTGACTAGTTCTTGGATTCGGATCTAGATTACTCTTCTGTCTTGTAGACTTAGTTATTTTTTTGTACCTGTTGGGCTTGTGAGGGTCGGTTCGGGTTTTATTTTAACTTGCACGCGAGTGTACCTTCTGGGTTGATGGGGGTCCAATCATATTTAGTTTAGTTATACCTAGATATACTTTCGGTATGCTCATGTGCTTTCTTTTCATATCCACGTTGGCCTCTATTTGTGTCTAGATTCTACCTTATTAGATTGTTTTTACCTTTCTTTCTCGGTCGGCCTATGATGCCTACTGAGTACCTTGTTATGGTACTGATGCTACAATTTGCATCTTCTCGTGATGTCAGTCCTAGTACCAACTAACAGTTGTGATCGTCCATTCTGTTTTTTGTAGCTTAGGGATATCAGAGACCAGGGTGAGCACTTGGAAACCTGGACCAGCCTGTCTTCTTCTGTACATATGTTAGCTTGTCTTTTGCCTTTGAGATAGATTCTTGTGATCCACTTTTGGGAGTTGTATTTATTCATGTTAGACAGCTCTGTACTCATGAATTCCAGGTTCTTTGAGGGTATCTATTGTATATAGTTTTGGGTTTGCTTTCCGTTTCAGTCTCTTTTTTAGTATTATTTTCTATTTAGTTCTACCCTTTTACTTACTACTTGTCGTTCTGGGTACATGTTGGCTTACCTACTGGTGGGTTTTAGTAGGTACCATCATGACTCTAGGAGTCGGTTCGTGACAGTCTCAACCACTTCCTTTCGAATAATAGATGGCTTGTTGAGACTATGTTCGACTTGTGTTCTGTCTAACTCTTCAATGATATAAGACTACTTCATTGAAATTTTATTTCTATTATCCTGTATAATGTATGCGAAGTTGCTTGTGTAAGGCCTCTCGGGGTTCTATACGCCATGTTACGCCTAGGGTATACTTTTGGTCAGGACATTCTCTCTCAAGAAAAATATGAATATTTAAAGTAGAATGAATTTTAAAACCTCAATTCATAAATTAAACACATAATAATTAAATTCAAATCCATGGAAATCAAAGTAGAACGGAGCAATACACACTAATACCCCAATTTAATAGAAACCCAAATCCATTTGCACACCTCTAGAATAGAGGTTTTAGCCAATCATGTTAAAAGTAAAAGAAAATATACCAAAAGCATTCTTAGCCATCAGATTGTTGTTTTGCAACTTCAATTTAAGAGATCCACTTCCGAATTCCACCAAAAAGATGGGTTACAAGTTTGTTTTTTATTCGAGGAAATAGAAAGTTCTATTGTACTCAAATTTTAGAAAGTCTCAGATCCAAATTGTAAAATCAAAGATCAATTTTTCTCTATATTTTTGGCTATTTATATTTTCCCAAAACTTAAAAAAGTTTCATTAAATGACTCAATTGGTGATTTTAGCCGGGCTCGTAAATTCATTATGTGAGTCACCAACTCGATCTTCTTCTTGCCTTTTCTTGTCTTCAGGCTTCTATTGTTTAAATTGCAAGTGGAGAGCTCGATGGAGTTCACCGTTCATATTCAGCGAGTGACCGATCATCACCCAATCTATCCTTGTTAGCTTTCAATTTATCTTAAATGTTCTATCACTTTCGACGAGCAACTTTCATCTCAAATTGAGTTTGGCGAATCGTTGTTTAGCTCTTCTTCTCATTGACCTGCCTTGAGCATTTTAGGCAAACACTATGTCATTTTCGGTGAGGTTTGGCACACTCGACAAGTCGCCGAGTGCCTTTGGTGAGCATCAACTTCACATTTTTGTCCTTTTTCCATTATTTAGCCTCTTTTAGTGTGATTTCATTCTTGTCTTGTCCTTGATATATCATAGCTACAAAACAACAATAAACCAATAGTTATGGACATAAAAAGACATTGAGGACGCTATTTGTTGAGCTAGGAAGGTCTCAAATAAGTCAGAATCTCAGACTCATCAGTTATTTTGGAGGCCTATCCACGATTCGAGGTCTGAGCTATGCACTCTTTGCATTTGATGTGCTTATTTCCCTTTTAAAATTCAATGTGTGGCTCGAGGTCTAGGCTACACACTCTTTGCCTGTGGGTGACTCTTATCGTTTACTAGCGAGGCTATCTATTGTCGGCTCTGGACTAATCGAGACCCATTCTTAGTAGTTATAGCTATTTTTGTACCCATTGGGCTTATGTGGGTATGCTTAGGTTTTTACTTAAATTTGTGCACAAGTGTAATTTCTAGGCTTATGGGGTCCAGGTAGGTTCAGTTAGTTATACTTACTTCAGTTATGTTCTTAGTACAGTAATGTGCATCTCTTTCAAATTCCACTATTTTGACCTTTGTTTGTGTTTTATTCTAGCATTTCTTATTGCTTTTACTTTTCTTGCTTAATAGGACTACGAAGCCTACTGAATACATGTTCTTTGGTACTCATGCTACACTCTGCATCTGTTTCATGATATAGGTCCGATCACCAGTCACCAGTGCAGAGATTCTAGCAAGTTATAGCTTCAATTAAGAGGCGAGGGTGAGCACATGGCGTCCTAGACTTACCTAACTCTATCTGTTTTTTGTTGGCTTGTCTATTTCTTTTTGAGATAAGCCTTGTATTTTGGGTCCACTTTTGGGACTTGTACTTTTTTAGTTTAGTAGCTCTATACTCAGAACTTCCACTTTCTATGAGGGATCTTTTATTATTATTATTATTATTATTATTATTATTATTATTATTATTATTATATATATATTACTTTGCTTCCGCCTATTCCTCTATTTATGGTATTTCATTGCCACTTCTACTTTATTTCTACCCTTATACTCATTATTACTTGTTGTTCTGAGTTACGAATTGGCTTACTTACTACTAGGTAAGATTACATTCCATCATGACTCGAGAGATCGGGTCGTGACACTTTATCTACATAAATTCCCAAAATTTAAGAATGGCATCTCAGTACTAGTCTTTGTGAATTTCCATTTAAAAGAATTGATTCAGAAAGTTTAAGAATCTCAACTCCACTCTTAGTCAGGCAGTCCATAGCAGAAGTTGTGCATCAATTATTAAGTCCACATATGTTTTAATTTATTCATGATAATTTGATGATATATATAAAGAAATGTAGAGACCGGATATATGTTATGATTTTGTGATATATGTAAAGAAACCCAAAAGTATAATATGATAAATATTTAAGGAAAAAAAATATGAAACGGAGAATAAGAATATAAATAAATTCTCAACATTATATGAAAAGATAATCTAAATAACTATGTACATATATAATAGGTTATTTTACGTCAAAGTTTCCCATCTTGTGAAAGCATGGAATATTACCGTCAAACTCTATAGTTGTGTATAGTTTGCCATGCTAGTGGTTTTTCTCTTGACCACTACTTCTGTAGTTGTGAATCAACCAACGAGAATATTGACGCCTTATGTTATTTGCATATAAGAAACTTATCTCTGTTTAATCACCTAGCAATGGCTCGACACCCAAAAAAAATTCCTCAAAACTAGAGGGCCCATGTTGGAGAAATGTGGTCCCTGTGATGTAGACTTTGAAATCTTCTCCGATCATATCGAATTTATTGATCTGATTCCATAAGTACTGCTCAATGCTTCTTAACTCGATCATTGTAATCAATCATACTTGCTACATATTTCCACGTTATTCAAACATCTGGCAGAGTGTGATTTTACCCCATAAAGTCGATTATTCATTGAGAAATTAGTGATATTAAAATTTTACGCAAAAGTAAATGTAGTTAATTAGTTTATCCAACAAATCTTAACGTATTTGGACAATATATTTTTGTTAAAGTTGAAGAAAAAACTTCTACAAATTGAAGTTCAATAAGAATTAGTCGGATCATGTTTAAACATGATTTTACTTGAAAAAAAGGTTAAGAATTTGTAAGTAAAATTATTTGCACTTGAAGTTCTCATCAATCAATTTTTTATCGTACCTTTGTATTTGCAAATTTTATAAAAACTTGTTTCAAAAGTACTGATTGGGAGGTAGGCGAGCATGATAGGGAGGGAGGCGAGTGAGATAGTCATGTATGCTAGATACATGTGAACCACACTACATACACACTAGATGCATTTATCTGGTGTGATTCACGTGTAAGCCAGATACATAGGAGAGTGGCAAGCGAGATGGGAGAAAGGTGCGGGAGGTGACAGAGATTTTTCTATGTATCTAGATACATGCGAATCCACTTGGATGTTGTGTATCTAGAATAAATTACACCTAATTTTGACCTCATATATCCTGAGATACATGTATCTGGATATATCTTGACCAACCAAAATCTAGTAAGATTTATAAAATCTATATAATTAACTTCTAAATTTATGGGATTTCCATAAGTTCCCAATTAAGTTATGATCAAACTATAGCCCCCACATTTAAGCCCGAATAACTTTTAAAGATAACCTGAAGATGAAATTTTGAAAAACTAGCTCAAGAAATTACCCTTAAAACCAAAATCCCCAAAAATGGCGATGAGCGGAAAGTTGCCTGATGAAATCATAGAAGAGATAGTCTCCCGGATGTCTGTAAAATTAGTAGGTCAATTCCGTTGCGTTTCCAAGCAGTGGTGCTCTTTTCTTTCATACCCGAAATTCATAAAAGCTCACCTCAATTTTCATTCCAACAAACATGAAAAATTTAATATAATTCTCATCTCTGATGTTTCTCAATCTCTTCACTCTCTTCATATTAACCCTAACCCCCAAAATGGAATTGATGCAATTTTAACCGAGCTTAGTTTTCAGGAAAAGTGGAAGAAAATTGTTGGTTCATGTAATGGTTTGGTATTGGTTTTGAATGAGGAAGATGTTGAATTTTTAATCAACCCCACAACCTTAGAATACCGTAGAATTCCAAACTCTCCTCTGGCTCTTCCAAAGCGTGGTACCTCTACCGCGTATGCCCTTGGGTATGATTTTGCTAGTGATGATTATAAGGTTATTACTCTTTCTTATTATAGAGATGTACTTGAAAGTGACCTTTACTGTACATTTGTGGATGTCTACTCTGCGAGAATGGGTTTTTGGAGGAGACTTGAGAGTATATCTCATTATGGTGCAATTCCTATTCACGGTTTGGGGTTTTCCTAAATGGGGTTTTGCATTGGCTGGCTGGTAAAAATTATTGTTCTCCATTTGTAATTGTTGTTGTTGATCTAACTAATGAGAAATTCTTCGAGGTGCCTATACCTACGATTACTACTACTTCTCTTTTGCGCTTTTATGGAATTGTGGCTCTTAGAGGGTGTCTTTGTGCATTGGGTAATAGAAGAAATGAAAATGAAATTGATGTTTGGATGATGAAAGAATATGAGGTTGCGGAGTCTTGGACCGAATTTAGTGTTGTAAAAAACACTTACCCTTTTGGTCCCACACCCGTGTGTTTAATGAGTGATGATGACATCATATTAGATGCTCCTGGGAAACAGAAGTTGATTATCTACAATAAGAAAGAGGAACAACAGAGAGAGATGAATGTTGATGGAAAAACTTCTAAGTGTATAAGGACTAGAACTTTCATGGAGAGTCTCGTCTCTCCTATGATTGGCAGGGAAACTGAGGGTAGTGACTATATCGCTTGATACAATATTCTGAGATGATGTTGTACTCAGGTATTGATTTCTTATTCATTTTGCATAGTATTTTTTTGTTCCTTGTATTTGGTTCAATAGGAACCATAGAGTTTTATGAATGGTATTTTTTTCCTCGTCGAGTTATATAAATAATAGTTGTCTTGACCTCCATAGAGTTTTGTGATGGTAATTCTTTTGTCCTATTTCTTGATGTTTTGACTCTTCTTTGAATCATGAGTTAATTAATCTCACAGTGGACTACCGTAAATTTCTTGTTGCCACTTTTGTGTGTATACTGTTATTAAGCTAAAATATCTAATTGTTCAAAACACAGAAATAACATTTTATGTTGCTACCTGCTTGATTGTGTAATTGTCAAGGCGTATTATCTATATATTGTTTTCTAAAAGTTGGAAAATTCAAATTCAAAGGTTGATAGACCAAAATATCTCTAAAAATTTGATGGACTCTTTTACCCGTTCAAAACCCATATTAACTATTCTTAATTAACGCACAAAAATGTAAAAACATTCATCACAATAGTTAGTTTGTTGAGTTTCTTTCCCTTCCTCGAATATGAAATGAAATGACAATATATTACATAGATTTATTCATCACAATGTATTATGTTCTTTTGTTGTAATTTAATGCACTATGTATGAGTTGTGAATGATCAACCCTTTTCATTTTTTGAATTAATTGATAAGTACCTTGAAGTGTTTATATTATTTCCATATATATATATCACACATAAGTGATTACTCAGCTGCAATTCTAATCAATTCGCTAAGTTCTGTTTTAATTTCCCAACTATTCTTCAGTTCTAGAAAAAAAACCTAGACTTTGTGCGGCCTCTCTGATTACTCCAAAACCTGCATCTTGCTGACAGTAACGTTATATATGATCCAGCTTTTCTCTTAGCTAATCTAAAATGTTTGTGCTGAAATTCTACACTTTTAGCCAAATATGTTGCTTAGTTTTCATACTTATTCTTCTAAAGCTGCTATAGCCACGTATAGCTTACAGGGATTGCATATGCATCTATATGTTAAAGTCTCATGCCACATAATACCATTTGACACATGTTTTGTGCCTTGCACAGGGATATACATTTGCTTCTATGGATAGTGTCGAAGACTTTGAATTGATCACAGAGGCCTTGATCTCAATATATTTTACTTCTTAATCTTTCATTTTACGGATACTATTTCAGATCACTATAATAGAAGGAGAGTTTTGGAAGTAAACTTGCATTTTGATTTTGTATATTGTTAGGAGAAAGGGCTTTTAAACAGATTTGTAACTTTGCAATGTTTTAGCGTATTGTGGTTAATTATTTGTTTTTCTAGCTTGAAAAATGATACATATTCCATATTTCATAAATAGTACACAGTCCGCGCTTTCTTACAAACTGATCCTTTTTCAGCCAAATGAGCCCAATTGTAAGAAGCTTCCATAGAATTACAACTTCTAATCTTAGACACTAACAATTTGTGCTACATATTCCTATAACTTGCATTGAATATATTGAACATTATCTAGTTTATTATGCTACACCTAGTTACATGTGGTGTTGTCAAAGGCTCGCTTTAAGAGTGGTTAATTTGTAAAGCGGCGCTCACAATGTGATGAGCGCTTCACCTCACTTAATGAGTACTTTAGTGTCGTCATCAAGGTTTAAGGCACATATTCCCTTGCCAATGATCCTATTTTGAATAGGAAATATTAAACAATTGATATTTCACTTTATTGTAATTCTTTTTCAAATTTTTTTGTTCAAATAATTTTCATTCATTCTTGATGGCTCTCAACCAATTCCAGAAAATTTCTTGGTGAAAACCAATTAAATCCATTTTATCAGAATTGGGTTCTCCTTCTACAGTTCATCGCTTAGTCTCTAATAATAGTTTAGGTTTTGATAGCTTTAGCAGTTGTCGTAGTTTATTGTGTTAAGCTTGTGTAGAGAGTTAAATTAATAATTTTCCTTTCTCACTGTTTGATATTATGCTTGTGGTCCTTTAGATTTGATTTGTTAAGATATTTGGGGTCCAGCCTCGGAAATCTCAAGTGATGGTTTTCATTATTATTTTAGATTTTTTTATATCACTTTAGCAAACACTCTTGGATATATATTGTTGAGAATAAATCTAATGTTCTTGATATTTTTCATCAATTTCATTTATTAGCTGAGAAAATTCTTCGGTTGCTCCATTAAATGATTTCAAGCATATTGGGGAGGTGGTTTAAAGCCTTGACTTCCTATGTGCATACACATGGAGTCACACAACGTGTTTCCTATCCATGAACTCCTTAACAAAATGGGTGTGCGAAAAGAAAACATAGGCATGTCACTGAAACTGGCTGTGCACTGTTTCTTAACTCACATGTCCGTTATAATTTTTGAACAAATACATTTGAAATGACTGTTTTTCCAATTAATCTTCTGCCCACTCCTCCATTAAATCATCAAAGTCCATGTGAAATTTTGCTTGGTGAAAAGCATGACTATAATAAACTACGTATTTTTGGTTCCTTGTGCTACCATTGGCTTCGTCCTCGTTCAACTCACTGTGACTTTCTTGGTTGTACTTTCACTCAGAAAGGCTACAAGTGTTAAATCCGTGCCCCTAACAAATTCTTTGTTTCATGTCATGTGTTATTTGATGATTAAGTGTTCCATTTTCAAGAAGTCGATGGTGTGTGCGTTGCATCCACTAAGCCTGACACAAACCTATTTCTTGCTATTACTACTCCTCATATGGGTCTAGCTACAGCCATGCATCCACCTATGTCGCACCCTCAACTACCAGTAAGGCAAGAATCAACCTCAAGTCATCCGCCATCCTTTCCACACTTTTCTCTTGCATCATCTCCATCACATGCTTCTCTTATTTTACTTGGTACTTTCTAACATGATACACAAGTTAAATACCTTTGCATTTTGGTTGTAAATGAATTTTCAAGACGAAGAAAAATCCAGATGTCTCCATTGAACGACATAAGTCTAGATTATTTTCCAAGGGTTTCCATTAATGCCCTGGAATTGACTTTGATGATACTCGCAGTCCTGTTGTCAAACCTACAACTGTTCGAGTATTGATTTCTATTGTCATGTCACAAGGATGGATTGTTAATCAACTTGATATATTTAGTGTGTTCTTGCATGGCAAGCTATAGGAGGATGTATACATAGTTCAATCACCAAATTTTGTTGACCCTAATCACCCTAATTATAGATGCAAGCTAGAGAGGTCTATTTATGGCTTTAAATAGACTATTCGACTATGCAATAAATGTTTGGTTGATACCTTGTATGAGCTTTGTTTCCAAGGCTCTAAAACAGATTCCTCACTCTTTGTTAGATTCACGGGTGCAGAAAATCTATTTTGTTTTATCTATGTTGATGAGATTATAGTCTTGGGCATGTCTATACATCTAGTTTCATCATTGCTTCAACACTTCAAAATTCCCTTCTCCTTGCGCAACTTGGGAAAGCTTAATTACTCTTTGGGTATTGAAGCTACATGGAGATATAATTGATTATTGTTACACCAGTCTAAATATACACATGATCTCTTGGAATATAGTAACATCTTAACTTACAGCGATATTTCTACTCCCATGTGCCCGAGTAACAAGTAGCACACCAGTGACAATACTCAATTTCTTTATGAAATCCTTTATCAAAGTTTTGTCGGTGGCTTACAATATCTCACTTTCTCTAGACTTGATATCTCCTTCTCCATTAATAATGTTTGTTGGTTCATGCATAGTCCGAAAGAGAAATATTGGGCAGCAGTTAAGCGTACCTTTCGATATCTGAAATTAACTTCTTCTCATGGTATTTTCTTTCCAAACCATAAATCTCACCAATTACAAGGATATTGTGATGCCGATTTGGGAGGAAGTATAGATGATCAGAATTCTGCTATTGGTTTTGAAATTTTCTTATGTTCAGCGCTTGTTTCTTGGTGTTCTCGCAAACAACGATCTCTCTCGCTCTCAAATACTGAGGCTGAATATCTCTCTCTTGCTGCTTCCACCAATAAACTTCAATGGATTAGTCTATTGTTGAAAGAAATTGGTCTTTCTTCTTGTTCTGTGTCTTTCTTGTGGTGTCATAATTTTAGTGAGACCTATCTTACCGCTAACCCGGTGTTTCACTCTCGCACCAAACATATGTAGATCGATGTTAACTTTATTCAACATTTTTTCCTGAAAAAGGAACTTTGGGTTTAGTATATTTGATTCATGAGCAGCTTGCAGATATTCTTACGATATGATTAATGATTGTAACATTGGGCTTTACTTACAAAAAATACTGACTTAAAGAAGCTACAACTGGTTAGGTGATTTTTGGCTCATATGAATCAACCTGGAGCAAGGGACCAGATCATTAACTGAGAACAACTTAGAACAAAAACAGAACAATCTACATAGCAGAAAGTAAAGGAACGCAAGATGTTAACGTAAAAATCATCTTACTCAAAGAAGGAAAAATCACGACCTACCGAGTAGGATTTCACCAACATTTCCCCTAAACACGAGCCATATTTCAAATTACTAACTCATGCAATGTAGGAATTAAACTCCTAATCCCTCCCCCTGTAAACTATGGCTAACACTAGCCAACAACTCGAATCTAAAAGATAAGAGAAGACACAATACCTACACAAGCTTCATTGAGAAGAGTAGGTTTACAATATTAGCACAAAAAAAGACTCAACAACAAGGAATGAAAAAACAACTTCAATGATAAGAGCAGGTCCCTTGTGGTCTAGGTCTCGTTATAAGAGAGCTGAGACAATATATGCTTGAGACAAGAGCAATATTCTTCAATGTTGCAAAATCTAGGTTTTGATCTTTGTCAAGTCTTCTTATCAATGAGATAGGAACAAAAGGAAAAAACTTAACCTCTTGTTCTTAGTCGAGGTGTACAAGGACATTATTGTCCTGCTGTTACCCTGTCATACTTCTCTACCACACTGCATAGACAAGGTACACTTTATAATATGGTTATTGACATGGCAAAAAATTGTTATAGGTACTAGGTCCCTTCATTAGGTTTGTCAATCATCAAAATCATCTTTTCAAAATTATAACATATTCCCCAGTTTTGATGAACATGACAAACTATGCAATCATTTCATCCACTTCGTAACCACACAAACACTTTCAACATGACTTCCCTATGTTAGATAGATCCACCTGATTTCATTTGCTCACCAACATTCTTCCTATCTGTAATTCCCCATGTCTCCAATATCCCTCTCTCTAATATTTTCACCCGTTTGGAATCATAAAAAGGAGTGAATAGTAAACCAAGCATAAGTGCAATAGTGCAATAGTGCAACGCTAACTCATGGATAGTAAGGTAACTGTAACACCTCAGATTTTGGAAAAAGGAAAGAAGGCCAAAAGATGGCCAAGTCTACAAGTCACAGGAAGTTCTACGAGAAAATTATTTTGTAAATCAAGCCCCTGTCACCGATTCCACAATTGACCCGGATGGCCCGACCAATGGACTACGGACCGTAGGAAGGTCCCGTAGAAATGTTCCAGACTTAGTGAAATGTTGAGCTAAAAGTTGAGTTCTAGGAATTTTGACGGTCCGTAGGAATTTTGACGGTCCGTAGAAACAAGTCGTAGGTTTTTCTCTAGACTTAGGTCCTGTCCTTCGACCTACAGTTGACCAGTACGGTCGATAGGAATTTCTACGTTCCGTAGGTCATAACCGTAGGGCTAACCGACAGTTATTTTTAAGGGGTATTTGGGTCTTTTTTATGCACCTTATTCCTATACTACATTTTCCCTATAAATAAGCCTGTATAACTGATTTTAGTCCAAAAATCTACCCATTCTCCTTCATTCCCCCAAAATTCCCAAAGTCCTCTCAAATGTTTTCTCTCCAAGGCGATGAAGAATTTCTAGGGTTCTTCAAGTCTTTAAGGTTTCTTCATCAACTGCTTGTAATATTTGAGATTAAGGTATGTAGGGAGTTCATCAATGGGTTCCATTTACCCATTGAGTCCCAAAGTTTTCTCCAAATTCCCCAATTCAATTTTCCTAAATTGATTAGGTTTTCATTCAATCCTCATGGGTTATATTTGTATGAATTAAATATTCTGATTTTGATCATATTATGATTATCTCAATTTAATTATATGATTTCCAATCATTATCATATGAACCCATGCTTTGATCGTGATTTTGACTATGAACCCTAACTTACATGAATTTATAATGAAACTATGAAGCTATGAATAATGTTTTCATTAACTTGTGCATGACTTATGAAAAAGAATGTTTTATGATCTTTGCTTTAAGATCGGCATCAATTCAATTGTGAAAGGTTTTCTCACATTAAGGGGTCGTGGTTTTGTAAAAAGTTTTCTAACTCATGCATGATTCAAGGTTTAAGGAGCTATTATATGATGTTTTAGCTTGGATTAGTGACTTAATTATGCTTTTTCATGGATAATAATATGTTTATGCTTATGACTAATCCTGTTAGGATTTTACTTAGCACCAAGAGGATGTTTAGATGGACGTTCTCCCATTAGTAGAGGTCGGGTCTCTAGTAGCAATATCCTTGTCCCTAACTATGTGCCCCGTAGGTTGTCTTAAGTGTCATAATTAGTGGATCAACCTAAGCTAGAAGTTAAGTCCCTTTCCTTGGCAAGTAAGGACATCTCTTTTTAGTGTTGGAGCAAGATACTGTATTCCACGTTATAGCTCACGTGGTCTATGCCGGTTAATAGTAAATATCCCACAAAATGAACTAGGTTAGTTTCAAATGTTTTATGAAGCTTTCCTTATGTTTTAAGATGCATTGACCATGTACATGATTCATGATTCTTCTTTAAGGCTTTTAACTATGTTTAGCTTGGTCATGAACATCAATTCAAGTAGCTAAAAGAAAACATTCCATTAAAATTGGGTACATGATCATTGGGAGTGTACATATATAAAACAGAATAAATTAACAGAAGCAGATGAAGAGATAACAGAAACTGAAGTTCTAGGAGAATAAGGGGTGGACTACAATGTACCAAATTATACATGAGAGAAGGCATCTAGAGTTTGTTAGGGAGCTTGTCGTGGTACTCATTTTGGCAACAACATGTGCAGTGAGTAACTACTAAGTGAGGTCCCCTACCTTATCTACACCAAAGATCCTTCTAGACATAACTCGACGTTTCAGAGTTGATGGAACCGTTAGAATTTTATTTTGAGGTCGTCTACTTGGAGTTTTGATTGAAATGAACCATTTAAGTTTAAAAAGCTCAAAAATATGGAAACTTGCACAAAACAAAAATGAACGACCATTTGACTGAATCGTTGATCCCAACAAGTCATAAAGGACTTAGGGTCACCACAAGACTGCTCTAAATGATGAAAAGGGTAAATTAAAGAGAAAATGACAATGAGGGTCATTACAGGCATATCCAGGGATAGTGAAGTGCATATGAAATGTCATTTGTATCAACTTAGCAAGGTGAATAGGTATATTTATATACACGTTTGTCACGACCCAACCTACCGGGCCGTGCGGGCACCGACTCTAACACCTAAGTAGGAGAACCCTCGATTCCCAAACAGTGAATAACATGCGTAAGATTAAGAAAACTAAGGTAGAAACAAATTCATGGAGATTTTCATAAAGTAAGAGTTTAAAACAATTTGAGTTAAGACTTGTAAAGTAATTAACACCCTAGGGATCTAGTCTAAACAGGTACAAGAGTTTCTAAGATTACAAGATATGAACCCAATAACAAAAGACACAGCTCCCACCATATGGAAGGACACATGGAAGCTGTTGGAGATTATCTTCGTCTTCACCTATGAGACATCACCCAACCTGCATCCAGACTATGCCCAAAAGGCATAGCAAGAGTAGTATCAGTACAAAACCACACGTATTGGTAGGCATCATTGGTCAACCCGAATACCCACCGCATAATATAAGAAATCGATCAGCAAAACATGCAATAAGACTATTCATTCCTCCACCTTTATATTTTCCTGCCCTTACCATTTTTGGGTACTTAAACCGTACTAGTACACTTGACTCTAACCCCTTACTAGTTCCGTTCTTGATCATAACTTAACCATTTTGTTTCTCGAAGGAGATCCCAAATATAACTACTACTAACCCGGCAAACCACTCATAACACGCCCTTACTTCTTTTTCGTCATAACTCAACCCTTGACTCCCTAGCACTTTCTATCAAGCCTACAAACCGTTTAAATACTAATCCCCTATCCGGGTAATAACTAACATTTAGGCTATTAGCACAACATCACACCACCTCCAAATTATCAATGACGATACACCTGGCCACCTATCTAAGGTACATATAGGACACCTGGACCCTCGGTCCCCACTTACCATACCACATCCCGATTTGGGCCTGACCATTCAAGTTCATTCATCAACAATATATACCTAATTTACTCAACATAGTAGAACAATCATATACAGGATACGATAATCATATATTATCCATGAGCAATGTACCATTCCACATTCTCAATAACAAGTAGATACGAAAATTCAATTCACATGGATGTAAAAATCATAATGGTCCTCTCATGGAACCCACACTCAAACTGTTAGTGTGTCGGATCGTGACACCCGTTCCAATATGTATGTCGGTACGTGACATCCGATCCAATGCAATGTTAGTATATTGGTACGTGACACCCATTCCAATATGTATGTCGGTACGTGACATCCGATCCAATGCAATGTTAGTGTGTCGGTACGTGACACCCGATCCAATTAGCAAAAACCCAAGCACAATCACATCCATAATGCACAATACTCACATCATATAGTCAAGTACTAAAGTTCATGGCATGCATCGTTAATAATCAATTCATCAGGTTCGTTTCTACTTTTCATGCTTCGCATTCACACATACATACCGATAAGCAAACAATCGACATACACCACACAAAATATGAATCAACCATCAACTAGACCCTATTTCACTAGCTAGGGTTTTCCCCTACGGTATACGTCTGACGTAATACTTAGGAATACATGTACAACTGTCTCTTCTTCGGTGCACGAAAGCCTACGCATGAATTAAACCATCAATTCCTCTATACTACGCCATGAATTACAAATTTACAACTACTTAATTAATAAACCTAGCCTACCTGGGTGTCAAGCATTCGCAGAGGGATTGAAGCTCAAAATCTTGTTTTCAGGATGATGGGGTGGTGAATCTTGATCGGAAATCTACAAGCTATCGACCTCCTTACGCTAGAAATCTCTTTATCCTTCCTTCCTAAGCCTAGAGCAGCCTTTTGAGGGTTTCTGGGGTGATCTCACCTCTTTTTGGTGTATTTGGAAAAAGGAGAAAATCAGATTTCGCGTTATTTACATTTTGTCTCACGCATCCCGCTCTGGCGGCCACTTATCCCGCTAGAGCGCTGTTGCCCTAGCGGCATCTGGCCAGCTCTGGCGGGATGATGGACCAGTTTTCCCCTGACGTTTTTCCTTTCCTAATTAACGATGGTTCAGGTCGTTACAATAGATACCAATTAACCATGTTCTTCCTCGAACGACTAGTGAAGGGTTAAAGATGCGCCCTTTTTGAAGTACTCCTAAACTAATGAATTTGTTCATCACGAAACCATGAAGGATGGAGACTTTTCAAAATTAAAACATGGAAGGTTCTATATTTCCAAGACCGGTTAGGGAAATGACGCAACGCACGGAAAAGAATTGTGTCCAGTTTTTCACATAGCCTGAGCCCACTAAAGTGGCAGGCTTCCCGCTGAGGTGGGGCCGCTGTGTCGAGGCATCTCTCGATGTGGCGGGATATCGAAGGCACTAAAGGGGGAAAAAGGGAAACAGTTTTCCCATTTCTCCCTAAACTTTCAAACACTCCCAAAA
This sequence comes from Solanum etuberosum, assembly GCA_029582245.1. Classification (NCBI taxonomy): domain Eukaryota; kingdom Viridiplantae; phylum Streptophyta; class Magnoliopsida; order Solanales; family Solanaceae; genus Solanum; species Solanum etuberosum. Next base: position 22,884 of record JAJONR010000708.1, read on the forward strand.
ATGCTCTCAGACTCTCTGCTCCGAACGTCAAAATCAAGGTAATTTTCTCATTCTTTACGTCAATTACTTCATTACTTACTTAACTTCGATTGCATGCTGATAATTAATCGAATTAGAACGGTTTTGGGGAGTTTTTCGAAAATGAACTTAGGTTGCTAGTTTGGTCATAGAAACGTAGCATGTACACTTCCTTTACGTTCATAACGTCTCCACAACGTTCTGAGAGTAAGGATTTCGTGAAAATACGATCGAATCGATACCAAAATGGGTGGGGGAAGTTGAAAAGTTCCTTAGTGTAAAACTCGGATTTGCACATCATTTAGGGGTTATTTTCGAAAGTAACTGCATATCTAGGTACTAGGGTACTTTAAGGACTCTAATCTGCTGAAATTCTGTTGAAAACGAGGGTTTTGGGATGAAGAGGTCCCATGATCGTGCCTGGAGTTCATCCCGCTGTGGCAGCCTCCCTCATCCCGCTCTGGCGGGATTTGGGCCGCTGTGGCAGGAGTTGGGGAAACAGTAGCCTGCTCCCCTTTAAGGATAGAAAATTTCTTTTTTTTTCCTTAAACCCGATATTGTCTAATCCCATCGAGTTCTAACGTATACCTTCCAATTTTTTGTAGACTTCTCTAAATGGCTGGTGCTAACGAGGAAAATCTACCTTTCGTCTGGTTCCCTGATGCTGCTAGTCGGGAAAGACACCATGACTGCCGGAACACCAAGTTTTGCTATAAGAGGGGCTTCTATTTATTGGGTTTAGAGGAGAACGCGCCCACCTTTTATACCCATCTCATGGAGTTTGGTTGTGCGCCATTGACAGAGGCTCCCCCTGCGACGTGCTCCACTTGGGTGAGGGAGCTCTATGTTGTTCTTCCTACTGTCCGCTGGGATGACCCTAGCCCTACCATCCGCATCCGGGGAGTGGACATCCCCCTAAATGCTTCCTACATAAATGATGTGCTCGAGGTGCCGGATGTTCCCAACACTAAGTACGAGGCCAAGCTAAAGGAGATGGATTTAGGCTGGCTGAAGGATACACTCATCGAGCCTACGCATTGGAACCAGGTCTATTGGGCCACTACGGAGGGCATCACCAGTGCCCACTGGTCACCGGATGCTAAGAGGCCGCTGCACTTGGTTACTAGGATGATCCGCCCGTCAGGCAACTGCACCGACGTGACATTTCCTCAATGTGGAGAACAGATCATCTCGCAGTGTAAAGTGTTCTACCGGGGCAATAGGAAAGCGTTTTTCCTGCCTGGGCTGGTGACAACGATGTGCAAGCGGTAGGGTGTGTCACTCTTGGACACCGATGAGGTACTTCCTATGGATCCCCTCTTCACCCTCTTTTGGTTAGGCAGGGTTCTACTTCCAGGAGCAAGAGGAGGAGGACAAACAGGGCCAGTAGCAGTCAGGTGGCTGTGGAGGCGGATGATGAGGGAAGGGAAGACGGTGCAGGTGACGGCACTCTTCCCACCCGGTGTCAGCCCCCACTCTCAGGTGCACAGGTAGAGGAGGACCTGGCGGCCGTTCGGAGGAGGTTGGGACGTTCTCTTGCTAACACCACTCTGGTTCAACCCAGCACTGCCCTTGAGGTCGAGATGCTCCGCCGCGAACTGTGCCAGGAGAGGAGAAAGGGTTTGGAGAGGGATCGTCTGATGGTCCGGATATGGAAGACCTTAAAGATCGTCTTCACTTGTGTTGCCCCCGGACAGGAGATTTCCCGAGTCGAGAAAGGAGACTTCCAGCATTTTACCTTCATGGATGAAGCCGTGAAGGGCCTGGTACCCCCGGAGGACCTCGACTCTAATGATGATACCTCCTAGTCCCAGGGGTCCTGATATGGGTTTTTGCCCCTCTTGGGCTTGTATTTGAACAATGCTTTATTTATATTTTCGCTTTCCTTACCTTTTTGTAAGCACACGGATGCTGGTTTTCACTGCGGTTCACCGCTATATTTAATTGTTAGGGTTTATAACTTATATTCGAATGTTGTGCACTGATTTAAATTGCGGGGATTAACCCATACACGATTCGGGTCTAATTGGGTGACTAAGGAAAAATAGAGGAGACAGGGCTGAGGTTCTGTCTCGTCCTGTCCCGCTCTGGCGGGAGAAATTCCGTTCTGGTGGCCTCGCTCTGGCGGGAATAGTCCCACCCCAGCGGCTCAGACGGAAACAGTGCCCAGGCTAAAAAAAAATTGGGGTATTTCTGTTCTACAACTTTTCCATTGTCTCCCAGGCTATCAATAGGCATTTAGGATAATCTCCTTAGCTAGGATAGTCATTGTCTACCCCGAGTCACTCCCCACGGTACACATTCCAGAATATCTATACATTAATCCAACACCACAACCAGGCACATTCCTAGGACATGCCCATACACTCACACGGTTATAGTTAATCGCAAGACACGTCTAGATTTTGTTTATGAATCACATCGTAGATCATCTAGACCCTTGCACCGAACTTTAGTCAAGACTTTTCTTTCCAACAACAGTTCACGAAGCTCAAGAAATCACAACTCGCACAGTTTCGAATATTTAGTCTAGCATGTTGCACATATCAAAGTTCAGACAAGCATTTGTTGTGCACATAATCATATCACAACATCCAAGAAATCATATTATTCACACCAACAATTAATTCAGACCATAAGAAGCGCGCATTCAAAGTTTCAAGTTACAACTCACAGACAAGTCCAAATTATTAGTTAATTCACATCCATAGACGACTATTACTAATCACCCATTCCTTCGTACCCCTTCTGAGGCCAGATACCAATTGGAACCTTCTCGGTTCCAATATTTCTTTGCTTGCATCCCGTCAGTCGGGACTACGGCGTCCAGTTTACTTAGTTAAAATACCAATTGGAATCGGGAGATACCAATTGGACTCAACTCATACCACAAGCGACAACTCGCACGAAAAGAGAGAAGAAATGAAACGACTTCCTAGAATGCTTCATAGCTTCCTGAAGATTAGATGTGGACGTCAACACACCCATCCGCAGGAGTCTACTCCACATTTTCTCTTATACGGGGAGACCGGTAACCTAGGATCTGATACCAATTTATCATGACCCAACCCACCAGGCCGTGCGGGCAACTACTCTAACACCTAAGTAGGAGAACCCTCGATTCCCAAACAGTGAAAAATATACGGAAGATTAAGAAAACTAAGGTAGAAACAAATTCATGGAGATTTTCATAAAGTAAGAATTTAAAACAACTCCACTTAAGATTTGTAAAGTAATTAACACCCCAGAGATATAGTCTAAACAGGTGCAAGAGCTTCTAAGATTACAAGATATGAACGCAATAACAAAAGACACAGCTCCCACCACATGGAAGGACACATGGAAGCTGTTAGAGATTATCTTCGTCTTCACCTATGAGACATCACTGAACCTGCATCCAGATAATGCCCAAAAGGCATAGCAAGAGTAGTATCAGTACAAAACCACACGTACTGGTAGGCTTCATCGATCAACTCGAATACCCACCGCATAAAATAAGAAATCGACCAGTAAAACATGCAATAAGACTATTCATTCCTCCACCTTTATATTTTCCTGCCCTTATCATTTCCGGATACTTAAACCATACTAGTACACTTGACTCTAACCTCTTACTAGTTCCGTTCTTGATCATAACTTAACCATTCTGTCTCTCGAAGGAGATCCTGAATATAACTACTACTAACCCGGCCAACCACTCATGACACACCCTTACTTCTTTTTCGTCATAACTCAACCCTTGAATCCCTAGCACTTTCTATCAAGCCTATCAACTGTTTCAATACTAATCCCCTATCCGGGTAATACCTAATATTTAGGCTATTAGCACAACATAACACCACCTCAAAATTATCAACGATGATACACCTGGCCACTTATCTAAGGTACACATAGGACACCTGTACCCTCAGTCCCCACTTACCATACCACATCCCGATTTGGGCCTGACCATTCACAGTTCATTTGTCAACAATATATACCCAATTTACACAACATAGTAAAACAATCATATAAAGGATACCATAATCATTTATTATCCAGGAGCAATATACCATTCCACATTCTCAATAACAAGTAGATACGACAATTCAATTCATATGGATGTAACAATCATAATGGTCCTCTCATGGAACCCACACCCAAACTGTTAGTGTGTCGGATCGTGACACCCGTTCCAATATGTATGTTGGTACGTGACATCAAATCCAATGTAATGTTAGTATGTTGGTACGTGACACCAGTTCCAATATGTATGTCTGTATGTGACATTCGATCAAATGCAATGTTAGTGTGTCGGTACGTGACACCCGTTCCAATATGTATGTCGGTATGTGACATCTGATCCAATGCAATGTTAGTGTGTCGGTACGTAACACCCGATCCAATTAGCACAAACACAAGCACAATTACATCCATAATGCACAATACTCACATCATATAGTCAAGTACTCAAGTTCATTGCATGCATTGTTCATAATCAATTCATTAGGTTCGTTTCCACTTTTCATGTTTCGCATTCACACATACATGCCGATAAGCAAACAATCGACATACACCACACAAAACATGAATCAACCATCACTTAGACCCTATTTCACTAGCTAGGGTTTTCTCCTACGATATACGTCTGACGTAATACTTAGGAATACATGTACAACTATCTCTTCTTCGATGCACGAAAGCCTACGCATGAATTATACCATCAATTCCTCTATACTACGCCGTGAATTACAGATTTACAACTACTCAATTAATAATCCTAGCCTACCTGGGCGCCAAGCATTCACAGAGGGATTGAAGCTCAAAATCTAGTTTTCCGGATGATGGGGTGGTGAATCTTGACCGGAAATCCACAATCTATCGACCTCCTTACGCTAGAAATCTCTTTCTCCTTCCTTCTCAAGCCTAGAGCAGCCTTTTGAGGGTTTCTGGGGTGATCCTTGCCTCTTTTTGGTGTATTTGGAAAAAGGAGAAAATCAGACTTCGCGTTATTTATATTCTGTCTCGCCCATCCCGCTCTGGCAGCCACTTATCCCGCTAGAGCGCTGCCGCCCTAGCGGCATCTAGCCCGCTCTGGTGGGATGATGGACCAGTTTTCCCCTGACATTTTTCCTTTCCTAATTAACGACGATTTGGGTCGTTACAACGTTAGTGAATTGTTTTGGTTTTGCAACTAGGATCACAACCAAACCCTACTTTTTCTTATTACTAACACAAATTCTCTCTTGTAAGTTTAGTTTATGTACCACATATAGTATTGGGTAGTTGGCAAAAAAATCAAATTTTATATGCTCGATAAAAAGTGGGCAACTCAATAATTGAAAATGCTTATAAGCATACGAATGTCAAACTATAACCTTCTTGTAAACACCACAACCCAAGAATAAATAAATTTAGCTATTCATGATTCGATTACAAAGTAAAGAAATCATGAATAAAATATCTTCACGGATTAAAGAAAGAAGTAATAAAGAATTAAAAACCTATGAAAATACTGTGCTTCTACCTTTCTCTGTATTCTAGGAATGATATCCCTTTCAAATTGTGTTTACGATAGTATTGATGCACATGTATTTCACGTGAATGCCAATATTGATGCATCGAAAATTTTGGCAACATGGACTTGCTCTACTACGTTGCTCAAAGGTACATATTTGCATCCTCATCTTACTTGCATGTTGAGATATTTTGGTAATTAATGGGCTCTTCAAAATATTCATGTTAAGGTGCCTATTATTTCTAAATATTCATGTACGTCCTCTTTGTAACAGATGCAACCAGCTCAGACATCTTCGACTAGTTAGGTGTTATAATAACATTGTTGGAGGTTTGACTATAGTTGTTGAGAACTTCCCGTTGTTGGAGGAGTTGGACATTTACTACACATCAATTACTAAAGATGATGTAGAAAGTGATTGCCATTCTTTCCCACTGCTCAAGTCTGTTATATTAGGTGACACTTAATCTTATTTAGTGGGATCTCTAGCACCAGAAGACAACGATAAAGCTCTAGAAATTTCCAATAATATGCTTGAATTGTGACATCTTTCATTTCGTACAAATAACTTGACATATGAAGGACTACAAGTAATTTTTGAAGGTTGTACATATCTCGAATCACCTAACTTGGGCTTCTGCTAGTTATAGTATCACTCTTGAAGGGGTTGCAGGAAGAAGATGTAGGCAACAAATTGTTTATGAATAAAATTTATGTTTATCTATTCTGACTTAACTAATTCACTGCTTTGATAATGTTTATATACATTCGACTTATATAAATGTTTATCCATTCGATACACACAAGCATGCACGTACGTGCGCGCGCACACACACATACATTGACATTATCTTTAAAAAATAGTGTATTTCATGGTTTGATATTCATTTGCAACGCACGTCCATCAATACTAGTATTGATGCACGTGTGTTGCATGGGAATGTCAGTATTGATGCATCAAGAATTTTGCCAATATGAACTTGCTCTACTACGTTGCTCAAATGTACGTATTTGCATCCTCATCTTACTTGCATGTTGAGATATTTTTGTAATTAATGGTCTCTTCCAAATATTAATGTTAAGGTGCATGTTATTTTTAAATATTCATGTATGTCCTCTTTCCGGCAGATGCAACCAGTTCAGACATCTTCGACTAGTTCGGTGTTATGGTAACTTTGCTGGAGGTTTGACTATAGCTATTGAAAACTTTCCGTTATTGGAGGAGTTGGGCATTTACTACACATTAATTACTAAAGATGATGTAGAAAGTATTGACCGTTTCTTGTCAAGTGCTCAAGTCTCTTATATTAGATGACACTTCATCTTATTTAGTGGGATTTCTAGCAACAGAAGACAACGATAAAGCTCTAGAAATTTCTAATAATATGCCTTCATTGCGACATCTTTCATTTCATAAAAACAACTTGACATATGATGGAGCACAAGTAATTTTTGAAAGCTGTCCATATCTCGAATCGGCTAACTTGGGATTCTACTAGTTGTAGTATCACTCTTGAAGGGGTTGCAGGAAGAAGATGTAGGCAACAAATTGTTTATGAATAAAATTTATGTTTATTTATTCTGACATAACTAATTCACTGCTTTGATAATGTTTATATACATTCGACTTATATAAATGTTTATCTATTCGACACACACGCACGCACGCGCACACACACCACATACACACACATTGATATTATCTTAAAAAACAGTGTATTTCATGGTTTGGTATTCATGTTTAACGCACATGCATCAATACTAGTATTGATGCACGTGTGTTGCACTTTAATGCTAGTATTGATGCATCGAGAATTTTATCAATATGAACTTGCTATACTACATTGCTCAGATGTACGTATTTGTATCCTTATCTTACTTGCAGGTTGAGATATTTTTGTAATTAATGGTCTCTTCCAAATATTCATGTTAAGGTGCATGTTATTTCTAAATATTCATGTACGTCCTCTTTCCAGCAGATGCAACCAGTTTAGACATCTTCGACTAGTTAGGTGTTATGGTAACTTTGTTGGAGGTTTAACTATAGTTGTTGAGAACTTCCCGATGCTAGAGGAGCTGGACATTTACTACACATCAATTACTAACGATGATGTAGAAAGTGTTGACCGTTCTTGTCCAATGTTCAAGTCTCTTATATTAGATGACACTTCATCTTATTTAGTGGGATCTCTAGCAACAGAAGACAACGATAAAGCTCTAGAAATTTCCAATAATATGCATGAATTGTGACATCTTTCATTTCGTACAAACAACTTGACATATGAAGGACTGCAAGCAATTTTTGAAGGTTGTCCATATCTCTAATCACCCAACTTGAACTTCTAGTAATTATTATATCACTCTTGAAAGGGTTGCAGGAAGAAGATGTAGGCAACAAATTGTTTATGAAAAAACTTTTATGTTTAATTATCTATTCTGACTTAATTAATTCACTGCTTTGATAATGTATATATACATTCAACTTGTACAAATTGAGATTAATTGCCCATTAGTAAAGATAATTTAATAAAGTAAATATTAAATAACATTTTTCTATTGTGAATGCAAATTGCATATTGAATAAGTAAATAGACTAAAGAGGGGCGTCTGTACTTACTATGTACTGTAGACACGTAATTTTTGACCAAATTTAAGATTTCACACCATTTTAGTGCTCAAATATTTTAAAATTTAAATTAAATGTTTTGATTTTTTATCTTATTTTATCAAGTGTATTTTAAAAGATTTGAAAATCAACAAAAATAGAGTCACACTTTAAGGTACATTTTGTTTTTGATTTATTCAAAGTTTTACTAAATAAATTAGTGATTTTAATTTTTATATTTTTAGATCTAGCTATTTAACTTTTCTATATTTTTATTAATTCCAAAATAATTAGTTAATATTATTATTATATTTTTATTTATTAACAACCAAAAAATTAATAAAAATAACCTACCCATTACCCTCACCCCCACTTAACCACAACCCCACTATCCTAAACACACACATGTACATAATCAGAAAACACACCCCTACTCTTAAAAAAAAAACAACCACACACACCCATATATACACCAACACAAACCCCACTTCCCATATACTACAATAACACAGCATACACATAAACGTACAGGAAGAAAAAAAAAACAATTTCTACAATATAACACAGATACCACTAAATACAATCTATAAAAAAAATTCATGGATGTTTTAATCGAGCTTTGGTCAAAATTTTGTGATACTTATTCTGTTTATTTAAGGTTAAACTTTATCTTATTTCTTTAATTTATTCATTGATGTAGTATGTGATATGTTTTCTTATAGTTTTGATTAACTCATAATTTGATTGAAATGAATATTTGGTTAAGCGCTATATCTTATTTAATGAGTGAAGATAACTTTAATTGGTGATTATTTTCATTTTTTTAATTTTTACTCTCTAGTTACTATCTTGATTTATATGTCAATAATAATAAACTAGGGATTTTTAGGCTCAAAAAATTATTATCATATTTTGTAATTATTTTTCAAACAAAAATGAGAAATACTTTTACAATTCATTATTATTTTGTTGGATTAAAAAATGTATGCTTACTTTTGACGTTGATTTTAAAAGTGATAAAAATATAAAATATAAAATAAAAAGATATTGAAATGATGTCAGATTATATATTGCATCCTCAACATTTATATTTATTTTACTTTATTTCGTTTTATTTGTAAGGGACAAAATATTAGTTTTATAATGATTAGACAAAATGGTAGATACATTAAAAAGAAAATGATTTCAAATAAGAATGTGGTTACACATCTTTTTTTGAAACACTTAAAAGAAATTCAAGGATGTGGTGACACACCTTGGCAAAATATTCTAACAAATATTTTATTTAATTAAAATCAAGATGTGAGACATAGAATATTAGGTACACACTCGAGAGAAGAAAGCAGTTATGCTTCGAAGTTATTAAATATCAAAACCAAGAATGCAGTTACGCATCTAGGTTGAGACCAAATAAAAGTTCAACAATAAAAATATGAGCGAAACTCAGCATATAAATACATCCAAAAATAATTTAAAAGTAAGTATAAATCAATAAAAGCGACCCTGTAAGAACCACGGGACTCGAGGGATGCCTAATACCTTCCCCTCGGTCAACAGAATTCCTTACCCGAATTTCTAGTTCACAGACCAAAATTAAAGAGTCATTTCCTTTTGATTAGGGATTAAAAGTAAAAGGTGACTTGGAACACCATAACTCAGTTCCAAGTGGCGACTCTGAAAAATAAAAATAATCTCTATTCAATACCGTCACTTAAATTTGAAAAACCCTATCTGCCGTGTGAAAAATGGGTGTGACATGTACATGTATATATATATATATATATATACTAGTTTCTGGTAACGTGCATTGCACGTTTGTTCTTTATTATTATGATAATAAATTTTTTATCTATAATAGTTTTGATTTATTGTAACACCTCGCTATTTGAAAGAACTAGAATTAGAAAGAAACCATTTTTGAAAAGATTAAATTTGGAAATATTGGCAAGTGATGCTAAGTATGAGTTTTGGGTCAACTTCAGACGACCATAACTTTCAGTACAGGATGAGTTAGGTATGCCATAAGATAGCAAATGAAATTTCTTGGAATCCTCTTTCCAACGCCACCGAGTTTGCTAATTTTTGAGCTCGTATGAGGGAGATATGCCCGTTTGAAGTCGGGCTGTCCAGTAAGAAAAGTCGCCCGGATTTAAGAGGGGTATTTTGGTATTTTCCTTACCCAATTAGTTTAATTCATTTTTAGTAATTAATTAGGGGTCTAAACTGATTTGGTTCACTTTACACAATTACAAAATTACGCTAGGGCTTTGAGAGAGGAGAAAAGAGGAGAAAAGCCAAGATTTCATCGCGTTCTTGAGATTTCACTTGCGGATTTTGCGAAAAGTTAATCCCTAAAGAGGTATGTGAGTTCACATAGCATTGGGTTCGCTCACCCACATGCCAATCATGTTAATTTTAGTGTTAAATTCATTCTAGAAAGTTAAAGGTTTGATGTTCTTGAAATTGAATTTTGTTCTTGAGTTGGGATGAGATTGATGAGTTCTTCAGGAAATCATGTCGATTTTAGAGTTGTTTTGAGTAGATTCTTTTGTACATGTATTGGGTATCTGAATCTAAAGATAAATCGAGAAAAAGAATCGAATTTAGTCGAATTAAAGTCGGGCAGAAACTAAAGTACCAGGTCCGAGACGCGGACCTGTTCCTCAGAAGTGAAACTTTTCTCTCCACGTTACGGAGAGATCGCGGACTCCACTATTTCAAAAATTATTTCGTGACCAAATATTAAAATGCATCTCTGCACCGCGAACTTGCTCCTAGACAGTGTTTCTTGACCGTTTCTCATGATTAACTATCTAAAAACACTCTTAATGATCACGATATCCTTCATATCACAAATCATAACCTTGAATTCATAATTCAAATTCAAGGTAGAGTTAAGAGTCAAGTCTCGAGAGTTCTTCGAGTCATTTTAAGAAATCTTTTACAAATCTTTTAAACTTGTTTTATGACTTAAGCATTGAGTTTGAGAAAGAGTAGAGCCGAGTTCATTTTCTTTAAAATGTTATATGGGGACTAAGTATTCCCAAAGAGTAAATGTTTTCACATTTATATGAGAGAAAACACCGATTTCCAAAAGAGTTTTCACGAGTTGTTTTGAGTTCCATCTCTTTCAAGAGATAGATTTTTGAGTAATAACCTCAAAACCACTGAGAAAGAGTTATGTTTTTAAACATATGAGCTGAGTATATTTTGGGAGTAGTATTGAGCACCGATATGGGGACGAGTTCAGATAACTCAAGTCTCCATAAACCATGTAGCCAATGTGGGTAGAAAGGATCATACTTTTTAGATGATTCCTTAAGGATTTTTAGCATAGACTAGTGGATCCACTTAGTTGAGGCGTTCTATATCCCGGCAACTTATAGGACAGTTCTGGCAGCTGGGCGAGACAATGTATCATCACATAGCTCATAGTGATGGTTGTCGGTTAGAGAATCTCCCAAACAGAGTTTATTTTTGTATTTTTATATACAACTGAGATATTATTGTATTTTCCAATACTTGGAGATGTTATATACTATTTTAAATGCTTTATATAAACTGTATATTTATTGTTGTTTATTTTTGCATTGAGTTGAGTATCCATAAGTTGAGTAAAGCTGAGGTAAGTGTTTCTTCCAGATTTCAGTTCAAGCTTATGCGTTGTTTAGATTTCCCTCACATGCTCGTACATTCAATGTACTGATGCCATTTGGCATGCATCATTTTATGATGTAGATATAGGTAAAAAAGATCAGCATCCAGCGGTCGTTGATCCAGTTGCGCATTACAGAGTCATTTGGTGAGCCTCCTTGCTTTTCGGAGGATCCCTTTTTATTGCTTTGTTATTTCAGTTGTTAGGATGATCGGGGGTCTTGTCCCGACATCCCTCACAGTATTAGAGGCTTCATAGATAGTAGACAGATAGTTATAATTCATTAGTCATTTCATTTTCATTCCGTTTATGTTGAGACTTGAGTTGCCTTATTGGCCAGTTGAATGTTTATTTACAACATTCTAGTTTATTTCATGAACTTATCTTTGTTGAGTAAAGTCTTCCGCTGAGTATTAAGCCAGGCCAAGCGTTTGCTTGGGGCCAATAATGGTTCTCGAGTGCCAGTCCTATCCAGGGTATAGGCGTGGGGCGTGACAAACTTGGTATCAGAGCACAGAGTTCAAGAGTCCTAGGGTGTCTATGAAGCCGTGTCTGTAGAGTCGTAGTTATCGGTGTGAAGCGCGCCACATCTATAATTAAGAGGCTGCATCATTTAGGAACTACTTCACTTTTTTCATACTCATTTTGTGCGATAGAGTTTATCTCTACAAAGTTTCTTTCTAACTCGTGCTTGCGCGTATCTTTCAGATCTTTCCTTCACGAAGATCATTTTGAGGTCGTCCTGCTAGGAGGAACATTGAGGAACAAGGGGTACCTAATGCACCAGAAGTGAAACCCCAAGGAGAGGTCACTAATGCTGAATTTCGGGAAGCTATCTGAATGTTGAGTCAAGCTGTGACCAACCAATTTGGGCAACAAAGAGGGGTTTGACAGGATGTGGCTGATACGTCTAGGATCCGTGAGTTCTTAAGGATGAATCCTCCAAGCTTAACTGGTTCAAGTGTCACTAAGGATCTGGAAAACTTTGTTGAGGAGCTTCAGAAGGTTTTTGAGATTATGCATGTTGTCGATGCTGAGAAAGTGGAACTAGTTGCATACCAATTGAAGGGTGTCGCTAGAATCTGGTTTGATCAATGAAAGAAGAATAGAGTTGAAGGTGCACCACTTGTGAATTGGGCTATGTTAGAGGAGGTCTTCTTGGGGCATTTCTTTCAACGGGAACTGAGAGAAGCAAATGTACGAGAATGCCTTACTCTTAAGAAGGAATCTATGAGCGTGCACGAGTAAAGCCTTAAGTTCACCCAACTTTCCCGTTATGCCCCGGAGATGGTTGCTGACATGAGGAGCAAGATGAGTTTGTTTGTTGCTGGGATGTCTCATCTGTCAAGTAAGGAAGACAAGGCAGCTATGCTGATAGGAGATATGGACATAGCAAGGCTAATGATCCATGTGCAGCAGCTTGAGGAGGATAAGCTGAGGGATAGAGAAAATTTTAGAAACAAGAAGGCTAAGACATTAGGGAATGAGTCCGGGAAGCAGAAGAGTAATGTGAACCGGTCATCTTTCCAACAAAAGCAAAAGGGACCTGCTCTATCATCTGCTAGTGCACCTGCTCCAAGGAATAAAGGTGAGTTCAATAATCAGAATTTCAGAGTTAGACCTACACAATCTCAAGGTAGTGTGGCACAAGGAGGTAATTGGGCTCCTACATGTGCTAAGTGTGGTAGGAACCACCCAGGAACGTGTCGGGATGGCTTCACTGGTTGCTTCAAGTGTGGTAAATAGGGCTACTTAATGAAAGAGTGCCCTAAGAACAGGAAGGGCAGTAGAAATAGGGGCAATAGAGCCCAGTCTTCTTCAGTTGCTCCACCAGACAGAGTTGCGCCTAGAGGAGCTACTTCAGGGGCGGGCGGAGGATCAAACCACCTATATGCTATCACTAGTCACCATGAGAAAGAGAATTCTCCAGATGTTTTCATTGGTATGATCAAAGTCTTTACTTTTGATGTTTATGCTTTGCTAGATCAAGGAGCGAGTTTATCTTTTGTGACTCCTTATATTGCCACAAATTTTGACATTCTTCCTGAGCAACTTCTTGAGCCCTTCAGTGTTTCTACACTTGTTGGTGAGTCTATTCTAGCTGAGAGAGTTTATCGTGATTGTACCATTTTCGTCAATCACAAGAACACCATGGATGACTTAGTTGAGTTAGATATGGTAGATTTTGATGTCATTCTAGGTATGGACTGGCTTCATGCATGTTATGCCTCAGTCGATTGTAGAACTCGAGTTGTTAAGTTCCAGTTTCCTAATGAGCCAGTTATTGAGTGGAGGAGTAGTTCAGCAGTGCCTAAGGGTCATTTTATTTCCTACCTTAAGGTGAGAAAGTTAGTTTCCAAGGGTTGTGTCTATCACTTAGTCCGAGTTAATGACTCTAGTGTTGAGACACCTCATATTCAGTCAGTTCCAGTTGTGAGTGAGTTTCCAAAGGTCTTTCCAGACGATCTTTCTGGAGTCCCTCCTGAGAGAGAAATAGACTTCGGTATAGATATTGTTCCCGATACTCATTCTATCTCTATTCCGCCATATAGAATGGCTCCAGCAGAGTTGAAAGATCTTTTTGAGAAAGGTTTTATTCGACCAAGGTTTTATTCGACCAAAGGCTATCATCAGTTAAGAGTAAGAGAAAGTGATATCCCTAAGACAACTTTCACGACCCGCTATGGTCATTATGAGTTCCTAGTTATGTCCTTTGGTTTGACCAATGCTCCTACTGCATTCATGGACCTTATGAACAGAGTATTCAAGCCTTATTTAGATATGTTTGTTATCGTATTCATTGATGACATTCTAATCTATTCGAGGAATGAGGAAGTCATGCTAGTCATCTCAGAATAGTCGTTCAAACTCTCAAGGATAAGGACTAATATGCTAAGTTTTCTAAGTGTGAATTCTGGCTTGAGTCTGTGGCATTCTTAGGCCATATTATTTCCGGTGATAGAATTTCAGTTGACACTCAAAAGATAGAGGCAGTGCAGAACTGGCCTAGACCCACGTCTCCAACTGACATTAGGAGTTTCTTGGGATTGGTTGGCTATTATAGAAGGTTCATCAAGGGTTTCTCATCTATTTCATCTCCTTTGACCAAGTTAACTCAGAAAACAGTTAAGTTTCAATGGTCTGAAGCTTGTAAGAAAAGCTTTCAGAAATTGAAAAGGCGGTTGACTACTGCCCAGTGTTGACCTTACCAGAGGGTATGCAAGGTTTTGTGGTATATTGTGATGCATCCAGAGTTTGATTGGGTTGTGTATTAATGTAGAATGGTAAAGTTATAGCTTATGCCTCCAGACAGCTTAAGGTTCATGAGAAGAATTACCCAACCCATGATCTAGAGTTGGTTGTCGTAGTATTCACTTTGAAATTATGGCGTCACTATCTTTACGGTGTTCATGTAGATGTGTTCGCTGATCACAAGAGTCTTCAGTATGTGTTTAGTTAGAAAGAGCTTAATCTCAGGCAGAGATGGTGGTTAGAGTTACTCAAGGATTATGACATGAGTATTCTTTTTCACCCATGTAAGGCTAATGTTGTTGTTGATGCCTTGAGCAGATTGTCTATGGGTAGTACGGCCCATGTTGAGGAATACAAGAAAGATTTAGCAAAATATGTGCATAGACTTGCACGATTAGGAGTTCGTTTAATGGATTCCAGTGAAGGAGGAGTGGTGGTGATGAATGGGGCTGAATCATCATTAGTGTTCGAAGTGAAAGAGAAACAAGACCAAGATCCTATTTTGATTGAGTTGAAGGCAAATATTCATAAGCAAAAAGTGATGGCTTTTGAACAAGGGGGAGATGGTGTATTGAGGTATCACGATAGATTGTGTGTGCCAAGGGTGGATGAACTCAAAGAGAGGATCATGGAGGAAGCTCATAGCTCCAAATATTCTATCCATCCGGGTTCCACAAAGATGTATCGTGATTTGAGAGAGGTTTATTGGTGGAGTAGTATGAAGAAGGGCATTGCATAGTTTGTTGCTAAGTGTCTGAATTGCCAACAAGTTAAGGTAGAGCACCAGAGGCCCGGTGGTATGGCTCAGAATATAGAGATTCCGGAATGGAAGTGGGAGATGATCAATATGGGCTTTATTACTGGTTTGTCGCGGTCTCGCAGGCAACATGATTCCATTTGGGTGATTGTAGATTGAATGACTAAATCAGCCCAATTTTTGTCGGTAAAGACTACCCATTCAGTAGAGGATTATGCCAAGTTATATCTTCAAAAGGTAGTTAGACTTCATGGAGTTCCAGTGTCGATTATTTTAGATAGAGGTGCACAATTTACTGCACAATTTTAGAAGTCATTCCAGAAAGGTTTGGGTTCGAAAGTGAAATTGAGTACTGCTTTTTATCCTCTGACTGATGGTCAAGCAGAGCGCACCATTCAAACTTTAGAAGATATTTTGAGAGCTTGTGTGATTGATTTCAAGGGTAATTGGGATGATCACCTACCTCTCATAGAGTTTGCTTATAACAATAGTTACCACTCTAGCATCCAAATGGCTCCGTATGAGGCTCTTTATGGGAGAAGATGCAGATCTCTTATTGTATGGTTTGAGGTTGGTGAAGTTAGGTTGATAGCACCAGAATTAGTCCATCAAGCTATGGAAAAAGTAAAGGTTATTCAAGAGAGATTGAAAACAGCGCACAGTCGTCAGAAATCCTATACAGATGTTAGGAGAAGAGACTTAGAGTTTGAAGTAGATGATTGGGTTTATTTGAAGGTTTCACCCATGAAGGGTGTTATGAGATTTGGTAAGAAGGGGAAGCTTAGTCCCCGATATGTTGGTCCTTACAGAATATCCAAGAGGATCGATAACGTAGCTTATGAGTTGGAGCTACCGCAAGAGTTAGCAGCGGTCCATCCAGTATTTCATATTTCTATATTGAAGAAGTGTATTGGCGATCCTTCACTTATCATACCTACTGAAGATATTGGTATTAAGGATAGCTTATCTTATGAGGAGATTCCTGTTCAGATTCTAGATCGCCAAGTTCACAAGTTGAGGACCAAGGAAGTAGCATCAATTAAGGTTCTATGGAGAAATCAGTTTGTTGAGGAAGCTACTTGGGAAGCTGAAGAGGACATGAAGAAGAGATACCCAAATCTCTTTGAGTCCGGCGAAATTCCAAATTAAGGTACTAACCCTTTCTTGGCATTTATTTTAAGTTGACATGTTGTGTTATATATTGCTTGTTGGGCATTTGAGCTGAATGTTAGATGTTACACCCTTAGTCTACTTAGAGTAATCTCATTCGAGGAAGAATGTTCCCAAGGGGGAGATATTGTAACACCTCTCTATTTGAAAGAACTAGAATTAGAAAGAAACCATTTTTGGAAAGATTAAATTTGGAAATATTGGCAAGTGATGCTAAGTATGAGTTTTGGATCAACTTCAAACAACTATAACTTTCAGTACATGATGAGTTAGGTATTCCATAAGATGGCAAATGAAAGATCTTGGAATCCTCTTACCAACGCCACCGAGTTTTCTAATTTTCGAGCTTGTATGAGAGAGATATGCCCATTTGAAGTTGGGTTTTCTAGTAAGGAAAGTCACCCGGATTTAAGAGGGGTATTTTGGTCTTTTCCTTACCCAATTAGTTTAATTCGCTTTTAGTAATTAATTAGGGGTCTAAACTAATTTGGTTCAGTTTACAAAATTACGCTAGGGCTTTAACAAAGGAGAAAATCCAAGGTTTCGTCGCGTTCTTGAGATTTCGCTTGCGGATTTCGCCAAGGGTTAATCCCTAAAGAGGTATGTGAGTTCATATAGCGTTGGGTTCGTTCACCCACTCACCAATCATGTTAAATTCATTCTAGAAAGTTGAAGGTTTGATGTTCTTGAATTGTGTTCTTAAAATTGACTTTTATTCTTGAGTTGAGATGAGATTGATGAGTTCTTGAGGAAATCATGTCGATTTTAGAGTTGTTTTGAGTAGATTCTTGTGTACATATATTGGGTATCTGAATCTAAAGATAAATCGAGAAAAAGAATCCAATTTAGTTGAATTAATATTAGAAAACGAGGAAGAAAAAGTCGGGCAGAAACTAAAGTACTAGGTCCACATCGCAGACCTATTCCTCAGAAGTGAAACTTTTCTCTCCGCGTTGTGGTGAGATTGCGGACTCCACTATTTCAAAAATTATTTCACGATCAAATATTAAAATGCATCTCCGCGTTGTGGACTTGCTCCCATACAGTGTTTCTTGACCGTTTCTCATGATTAACTATCTAAAACACTCTTAATCATTATGATATCCTTCCTATCACAAATCATAACCTTGAATTCATAATTCAAATTCAAGGTAGAGTTAAGAGTCAAGTCTTGAGAGTTCTTCGAGTCAGTTTAAGAAGTCTTTTACAAATCTTTTAAACTTGTTTTAAGACTTAAGCATTGAGTTTGAGAAAGAGTAGAGTCGAGTTCATTTTCTTTAAAATGCTATATGGGGACTAAGTATTCCCAAAGAGTAAATGTTTTCACATTTAAGATGAGAGGAAACAGCGATTTCCAAAAGAGTTTTCATGAGTTGTTTTGAGTTCCATCTCTTTTAAGAGATAGATTTTTGAGTAATAACCTCAAAAGCATAGAGAAAGAGTTATATTTTTAAACATATGAGTTGAGTATATTTTGGGAGTAGTATTGAGCACTGATATGGGGACGAGTTCAGATAACTCAAGTCTCCATAAACCATGTAACCGACGTGGGTAGAAAGGATCATACTTTTTAAATGATTCCTTAAGGCATTTTAGCATAGACTAGTTGATTCACTTAGTTGAGGCGTTCTATATCCCAGCAAGTTATAGGATAGTTCTGGCAGCGTGGGCGAGACGATGTATCATCACATAGCTCATAGTGATGGTTGTCGGTTAGAGAATCTCCCAAACAGAGTTTATTTTTATATTTTTATATACAACTGAGATATTGTTGTATTTTCCAATACTTGGAGATGTTATCTACTGTTTTAAATGCTTTATATAAACTGCATCTTTATTGTTGTTTATTTCTGCATTGAGTTGAGTATCCATAAGTTGAGTAAAGTTGAGGTAAGTGTTTCTTTCAGATTCCAGTTCAAGCTTATGTGTTGTTTAGATTTCCCCTCACATGCTCGTACATTCAAGTACTGACGCCATTTGGCCTGCGACATTTTATGATGTAGATACATGTAACCAAGATCAGCATCCAGCGCTTCGTTGATCCAGTTGAGCATTTTAGAGTCATTTGGTGAGCCTCCTTGCTTTCCGGAGGATCCCTTTTTATTGCTTTGTTATTTCAGTTGTTAGGATGATCGGGGGTCTTGTCCCGACATCCCTCACAGTATTAGAGGCTTCATAGATAGTAGACATATAGTTATAGTTCATTAGTCATTTCATTTTCATTCCGTTTATGTTGAGACTTGAGTTACCTTATTGGCCAGTTGAATGTTTCTTTACAACATTCTAGTTTATTTCATAAACTTATCTTTGTTGAGTAAAGTCTTCCGCTAAGTATTAAGTCAGGCCAAGGGTTCGCTTGGGTCTAGCAATGGTTCTCGAGTGCCAGTCCCGCCTAGGGTGTAAGCTCGGGGAATGACAGTTATAAAATGGAAATATTGGTGGAGTTAGGAGTGAAATTATTATTTTTTTGTGAACTGGTAACATGTCAGGAGTGAAAATTGTTAACCACTAACTAATAATCTCTTTTACTACTTATATGTTATATTCGAATTCAATTTCTATTATATGTTTTTCTCTTTAAGATTGTTATTCCTTTTACATATTTAGAAAGATAAATTTTAATGTTGTTCATATCTGACTTTTAAGTACTCCTTCATATTAAATTAAATTACCTCATTTGTTTGAATATGTCTTCTTCAGAGATTTTCTCGATTTATTTTGCTCGATGTTGTTGAGGGAGAAGCATTAGTTATCTTTTTTACCTCGAAAGTTAGGAGACTAAAGCAAAATATAATTTCAATAAGTCATTGTCAAACTAAAGCTATCAAGGAGCTCTACTTTGTAAAAGACACATGCATTAAGTTATTAAAATCTAATTAAAAATAAAATAATCAAATGTTAATCAAATTTATTAAAAATTACTCATGCAAAAAATTGTAAAATTATTGGAGAGACATGCCGCATACCTCATTTGTATTGGCGCAATTTGTACTAAAAGTTCTATTCAACGGTCTGCAAAAGCATCACCATTGGTTTATACCTGAGATTAAAAAATTACATCGTAAGTTCATAAAACAAAATTTTAGCAATATATTTAATGTGAGAGATCAAACACTTAAACATCAATTTAAGAATATAATTTGAATGATAGCAAAAAATGAAAAAACTAAATGTAAAGAAATGCTTTAAAGAACATATGATAAGAGTTTTATGCTCTCTAAACCAAATTCAAATGTACAGTATTGTCATTAGAAGACAACGTATAAGAGACTTATAGGTATAGTGATTTCTTGAAGAGTTAAAAAGTCATTCAACTTTAATGGTGATTTCTTGAAGAGTTAAAAAGTAATTCAACTTTAATGGCTTCACACTTATAGAATAATAATTACTTAATAATAATAATATGATAATGATAATTAAAAAATTGAAGGGCATTTTCGTAATCCAAATTTAAACTAAACACCTTCCCACTTATAATATAATATACAAAATAATATATATAGTTCCTAGAAACCCAGGGATGTTACCCTTAATTAAATCAAAGGAATAATTAAGGGGTATTAAATGTTGTCTTTTTCCTATATGAATTGTTACCATCTACTCAACTACGAGTGTTTTAGAACATAAATTGTGATAGTTCAGGTAAAAAGGGGTAGGTGGTGATAGCTAAGGTAAGAAAAGGAAGCAACTGATAGTTAAAGTGTGAAACTCATGAAAAATAATAATTCAAATATAGCTTTAACCATTATCTTTAAAACAAAAGAAAGTAAGATAATTAAATTGATTGACATGACAGGGAAGTAATAGTTCAGGTGCATCTCATACTTCTATTTTTGTTCTATAGGTTTTTTTCACACTCCTTATAACATAAATTCCCAAAATTTAAGTATTACATCTCAGTAATAGTCTTTGTGAATTTCCACATAAAAAAGATTGGTTTAGAAAATTTAAGAATTACAACTCCACTCTTGGTCAGGCAGTCCATAACATAAGTTGTGCATCAATTATTAAGTCCACGTATGGAGTTAATTTATCGGTGATGATTTGGTGATATATGTAAAGAAATGCAGAGACCGGATATATGTTTTGAAGGAATCAAATAAAGGAGTTACTGCAGGTAGAAATACAGAAAGAAAAGTCATTTTAAGAGTACCCATACACTCCAAAAAACCTAAAAAGATAATAGTGTTGGTGACGGTTGAATTAGTTGCTCCCACCTTATTGATGAAATTTGATTCTCCACATTGTTATCCTTTCCCGTACCACCAATTTTGAAAAAACAAATGAAATAGCACAAACAAAACTTTTCCCTTTGAACTTCTATATTTGAAATACTGTTGACATATTAAAATATACATTTATTTTTTGCAAAACCTGGGGAAAAAAATTGAAATTGTAGCGTGTATTGTCTAGGATATGATTCTGTACAAGGATGGAGAGTAGAACAAAATAATGTGAGTACAACAAAAGAACTTTTCCGATGAATTGAAACTGAAACTATTTTAAGATTAAGATACATTTCATCGTATTAAACACAATTATACTCTAATATAATTGATTACTTTTTAAAATTATTGTTCCATATATTTTTGCAATTTATTTGTTGACCTTCATACTTGTTAAGCTCTCTATGTTTCGTGGTAATGATCTTAATCTTGACAAAAACAAGGCATGAAATGACGGTTTAATCAATCATAGAAATTTGTACCTTTTATTTTTAATTTTTATGTATAATCATTTTCTCAACTTTATTTTAATAACTAGTCTTTGGGAACGTACGTTGCACGTTTTTCTCTTATATATGAATGTACTGCAAAAGGACACAGAATAGATGATATACAAGAAAAGACTTGTTTAAATTACAAATTTCTAGGTTCATCAAATAAGAAGTTTCTATGCAATAGGTATACCTTTGATTATAACCTCGAAATTTACCTCATTACTGTTAAATATTATTTTGTGGACGGGGACAATTGATTTCTTACAACTTGAATTTTATTATATCAAAGTAAGAACCCGCTTCAGTCTTACAATTTTTATAGACAAATATCTCTTGCACTCACACTCTAGCAACTCTCTTATTTCTCAACCACTTGTTGTTTGCTCTCTTGCTTACTTTCTTTCTTGCTTTCTTACTTAGTTACATATCAAATGAAGCACCTCTATTTATAGGGGATTATGGAAGAATCTAGAGAGATGCATACTACTCTCTTCTAGAATATTCCTAACTATCTTTTTCTAGAACTATCTTTTCTAGAATATTTCTAGACTTTTCTCTCTAGAATACTCATTCTAGAGATGTACCTTCAATTCTCTACTACTCTGGAATATTCTAGATTTCTCTTTACTTATCTTAAGTAAATAATTAAGTTGGTGATGAATTATTAACACTCCCCCTCAACACCAACTGCATTTTTTCTTTGCGTCAGTTGCGAGTGATTCCTAAAACGTTGCAAGCATCATAACCTCCATGCCCTCTGAGGATCTCCACCTTCGTCAGATTATTCCGATCCCTACTCTTTGAAGGTTGTTCAAAGTAGTATCCTCTTTGATGTTAACCACCTCAGTTAATGTTGCATCTCTGTACTTGGTGTTTGGACACTCTAATCGTGTAGACCTCCTTAATTGCAATTGTGACGCTTCTTGGACTTCTTCTTGCAACTCATCTGGCATTTCAAAAGCTCCATTTTTCCATAAGCTCCTCTTTTCCTTTATTGGATATACCTCGTGGTTAGATTCTATCTTATTCCCATGTTCTACTTCGCTGAGCTTATCTTGCAATTTTTACTCAATAGCTATTGAGTCTGGCAGGGAGACTTCTTTGGACCACCATGATGACGCTTCGTCACACACAACATTTCTTGACACATATGTTCGATTTGTGGTAGGGTCACATCACCTCCATCCTTTTATTTGTTCATCGTATCCAGCAAAGATGCAACGAACAACTTTCTTATCAAATTTGTTGCGGAGATGATTTGGCACGAACACATAGAACGCACAACCAAAAACTCAAAAGTGAGTTACGGTAGGAATCATCTTTTCTAATTTCTCAAATGGTGAGATGAATCTCAATCTTGCCTGCGGCAGCCTGTTAGTGATGTGGACAATTCTCTTCATGCATTTTTCCCAAAACCTTGCTGGTACATTCATACTATGCAGTATTCTTCTGCATATCTCTGCCAGATGCCTATTTTTTCTTTCAGCCACTCCATTTTGTTGTGGCATCTTTGGGCAAGTTAAATGTCATCTTATCATCTTCTCTTTACGATAATAATTGAACTCCTGTGACGTGTATTCTCCCCATTGTTTGTACGGAGATATTTGATTTTTCTTCCAATATCATTCTCCACAATATATTGGAACTCTTTAAGCTTCTAAAATACTTCATATTTCTTTTTAAGAAGTAAATCCATACGTACCTTGTGAAGTCATCAATGAATGTTACCATGTAACGGTAACCGCTAATGGAGGACTGCTTTAGTGGCCTAAACAGGTCTGAGTGTACTAGCTCCAATGGCTCCTTTGCTTGATTCTTTGATTCTCCATAGGGAAATTGATGTTTATTTCCATATTGACATCTAACACATATAATGTCTCCTCTAATCTCAAGCTGGGAAAGACCTTTTAAATTTTGACTGCTGCAACATGATTTTTAGTTTGTTGTAGCTCACGTGCCCAAGACATGCGTGCCATAGATTAGTTGGTTCATTACTTTGAGTTTTCTCAACATAAGTTGTCTTAGCTTACATGACGTAGATTGATTCTAATCTTCTCCCTTCAATGATTGGTGTGCTTGTAACTTTTAAGTTTCAATATACTTCTACATCATTTGGCCCAAACAAGACATAGTTACCAGAATTTTTTAGTTGCGATACAAATAATAAGTTCTTCTTCATACCTGGAACATGGTAGAGATTTTGAAGTTCCATTTGTCTTGAGCTATGATGAGGCATGGACAGTGTCTTGCCAATATGAGTTATTGGCATTTTTGAATTATTTGCAGTCACCACTACTCGACCGCCTTTATATTCACTCATGTTAATGAGCTTTTTCTCATCACCAGTCATGTGATTAGAACATCCTGAATCAATGATCCAATCATGTTCATAATCGACCAGTTTCTCACTTACAGTTGTAAGTGTGATCTCCTCTTCTTTGTTAGAGTGACAGGCCTGTTGATTATTTTTTTCAACTTTATAAAAAGTCTCGAAGTCCCATTCTTCTTTATCTTGTTGGTTTTGGGAAGAAATAGCTACATTACCTTCAGCTTTCTTGTACCAGCAGTCTTTGGCATAGTGTCCTTTCTTTCCACAATTGTAGCACTTCTCCATTTGCCGTTTGTTGAAGCCTTTCACCTGCTTGTTTTGTCGTTGCGTTCTTTGATGTTGATTCTTTTGGTCTCCCCCTTTCCGTGAGCTTCTCTCTGCTTCTATCTTTTGTAGTCTTTCCTTCTACTGAAGAGCGTCTTACCTTCATCTTTTATAGTTGTCACACCCTGAAGCTACCCCCAGGGAGTAAACACGGGACCTAGGATCACGAGTAACCCCAAGCTAATCCTGAGCTGGCATATCATAAGAAAACTGAATATATCTACGAAAATATAACTAATGCGGAAGCTAAATCATGAGATAACAGAAATGATGGGGAATACCCAATACTGTCTGAATATAAAAAAACTATGAGTTTAATAACAACTGAAAGATCAAACTCACATCTAAAACTGAATCTAACTATGTCTGAATATAAGCCTCTAACTGACTAGAGATGCTGGGACATGCCCCCAGCTAACTCTAGCAAAACTGAAAATAAAAAGGGAAGATTGAATAGAAAACATGTAAATCATCCTCGAAGCATGAGGACTCACCACTGATACTGCTGAACTAGAGATCGGAAACCCATCTATGCGTGATCTGAGTGCTGAGGACCTGAACCTACATCACGAGAAGATGTAGCGCAGTGTATGCATCAGTACTTGAAAGTTACTGAGCATCTAGGATAGGATAAAGCTGAACAATATACACATAACTGAATAAAGCATACTGATCAATGATATAATCTGAACATGATGGAATTACTTAAATATACTGAATACTGGGATAACTGAATACAATGACCAAGTACATAACATGTTGAAACTGAAATGTAACTGGAACCTGGTCAAATGCACTAGAATCTGACTGTGGGAGCTACTAATAACCGATATAAAACCACGTGAGCTAAACGTGGAGTCTGATATATACGCCCCATCGAGAGGACCCAATATACCTTGCCAAGGGTATAGAGGCATGACTGGCGTGATCACTAAATGTAATGCCCACAGAGGGGACTTATAAACCTACAGGGGCACGTAGTTCAGGGACTATTCGGGTACGCTGAACCCTAGTCCACTCGGTCTAAGCCTACTCCCAACTAGAAATATGAAAAATTTAACATAATTGAATTATACTGGATAGCTCATTATTCTGACATGCTAAATGAGAATGCGACATTTATAACTGACAATGAGACATTCGAAATATGAGGCATGTATATCTGTTTAAATTGACCTAGCTAGTATAATTCATGAACTATACAAATCTACACCACTAGGATTCTGAATTTTATGCAATGAACTAAGCAACGATATGATAATCTGATTTGGATCATTCTAACAGCTAAAACCCAATAATTTCTACATTCAAGAAAAACCCTAGGTCTTGATAATATAAAGGGAATCAAGATTCAGACTGAAATCTAGGGACCTAATGGGTGAAGGGAACCCACTAGTGAAATCCCACATACCTGGTGACAAATTCACGGAGAATCCTTCAATTTCGAGGTTGGAACTGAAGAAACCTTGTTGCATTCTTGGACTAGGGCTGCTCGATTGCTTTCTCCTCTTTTCATTCTAATTGGATGAATTTTGGTGAATGAATTGACTAGGGTAGGTTCTAATTTAGTTGCTAGGCTAAAACTGACCAAAACCACATAGTTTAGGGGTTAAACGACGTAGTTTAGGGGTCCAACGCATAGGGGAAAAGACCAAAACGACCCCAACTTAAAAGTTGTCGGGGCCAACCGACGGTCTGTGGACTGACCCACGGTCCGTCCTGTCAACCGTCGATTGGCTTCAGAGAGGGGTTGTTGAGGGGTCTGATCCACGGCCCGTGGTCTGACCTACGGTCTGTGGGTCCGGCCGTGGGTCGACCCTTAGAAATTTTTCTGGACTGTTTCTGGGGAGGGCTGCAGGTGGCCATCCACAGACCCCCACCTACGGTCCGTGGGTGGTGCCCGTCGGTGGCACCTGCAACTTCTGATTTCTACAATCTGGTCTATCTAGGATACGGGGTGTTACATTATCTCCCCCTTGGGAACATTCGTCCTCGAATGAAGACTAAACTAGTTGAGTATGGAGGGAAAGAGCTGCAAACCCTACCACTAAGTACTGAAACCTAAAATCTGACTGAACTAAGTTCCAAGGACATGCAAATACACTGAAAATGCAAGACTAACTGAAGGAACATGATACTAAGACTGAATCTACGCATGAATGACTGAAAATTGGAGAGGAACTATTACCTCAAGCTGGAATGGAATCAGAAGGAAAGAGATGAGGATACTTGGCCTTCATGGCTGCTTCTGCTTCCCAAGTAGCTCCCTCTACGGCCTGACTCCTCTATAAAATCTTAACTGAAGTGACTTCTTTGTTTCTCAACCTTCGAACCTGACGATCAAGGATTTCAATCGGCTCCTCTTCATAAGTGAGACTATTCTTCACAGCCACACTCTCTAAAGGCACTATAGATGCTGGATCACCCACACACTTCTTCAACAAGGAAATGTGAAATATCGGATGGACTGCTGCTAGTCTTGTTGGCAACTCTAACTCATAAGCCATTTTACCAACCCTTTTCAAGATCTTGTAAAGGCCTACATATCTAGGGCTGAGCTTCCCTTTCTTGCCAAACCTCATCACCCCCTTCATAGGTGACACCTTCAGGAAAACCCAATCATCAATTTGGAACTCCAAGTACCTTCTCCTTACATCTGCATAGGACTTGTGGCGACTTTGAGCTGTCTTAAGTCTATCTCTGATGAGCTGAACTTTCTCCATAGCCTCATGAACCAAGTATGGCCATATCAAGGCTACTTCACCTACCTCAAACCAACCAACTGGAGATCTACATCTACGCCCATACAATGCCTCATAAGGGGCTATCTGAATACTGGAATGGTAGCTATTATTATAGGCGAACTCTATAAGAGGAAGGTGATTATCCCAACTGCCCTTGAAATCGATCACACAAGCTCTTAACATGTTCTCTAAAGTTTGAATGGTACGCTCTGCCTGTCCATCCGTCTGTGGATGAAATGTTGTGTTAAGATTAACCTGGGTACTAAGACCTTTCTGAAACGACTTCCAGAAATAAGAGGTAAACTGAGGACCTCTATCTGAGATGATAGACAAAGGAACCCCATGCAACCTGACTATCTCATTAATGCAAAGCTTGGCGTAGTCCTCCGCCAAATCTGTAGTCTTGACAGCCAAAAAGTGAGCGGACTTAGTAACTCTGTCTACTATTACCCAAATGGAATCATGTTGTCTGCGACTACGAGGTAAACCCGTAATGAAGTCCATGTTGATCACTTCCCACTTCCATGTAGGAATGTTAATCTCTTGATTCATACCTCCTGGTTTCTGATGTTCTACCTTCACTTGCTGACAATTCGGGCACTTAGCCACAAAATCTGATATATCCCTCTTCATGCCATTCCACCAAAAGACTTCCCGCAGATCACGGTACATCTTAGTGGCACCTGGATGAATAGAATACTTGGAATTATGGGCTTCTGTAAGGATCTGCTGTCTCAACTCACCCACTTTAGGAACACATAAACGACCCTGGTAGCGAAGCACACCATCTCCCCCTGGGAGAAAACCTCAACATTCTGCTGGTGAACTGCACCTTTCAACTGAAGCAATATAGGGTCACTGTTTTGTTTCTCCTTAACCTCCGCTACCAATGAAGATTCCCCATTCTGAACTGTTACACCAACATCTGAGATGTTCGTAAGGCAAACTCCTAGTCGAGCAAGCCGGTGAACATCCTTCGCTAATTCTTTCATTTCTTCCTCAACATGCGTTATACTACCCATAGGTAGTCTGCTAAGAGCATCAGCCACAACATTGGCCTTACCAGGATGGTAAAGCACATTCATATCATAGTTCTTGAGGAATTCCAGCCATCTCCTCTGGCGAAGATTCAACTCTTTCTAGGTGAACACATACTGGAGGCTCTTATGGTCTGTGAACACATCTACGTGAACACCATACAAGTAATGTCTCCAAATCTTTAGGTCAAACACCACAGCTTCAAGCTCAAGGTCATGAGTCGGGTAGTTCTTCTCATGCACCTTAAGCTGTCTAGAAGCATAAGCTATAAACTTACCTCGCTGCATCAACACACAACCTAGGCCAACTCTAGACACATCACAATAGATCACATAACCGTCTGAACCCTCTGGTAAAGTCAAAACATGAGTTGTAGTCAACCTAGTTTTCAGTTCTGCGAAGCTCTTCTCACACTCATCTGACCACTGGAACTTAACCTCCTTCTGAGTCAACTTAGTCAATGGAGAAGCTATGGATAAAAATCCTTCCACGAACCTCCTGTAATAACCAGCCAAACCCAAGAAACTTCTGATATCTGTAGGAGAGGTAGGTCTGGGCCATTGCTTCACTGCCTCAATCTTCTGAGAATCCACTCGGATCCCTTCGCTAGACACTATATGACCAAGGAAAGCAACAGATTGCAACCAAAACTCACATTTGCTAAACTTAGTGAATAATTGGAGATCTTTGAGAGTTTGAAGGACAACCCTCAAATGAGTCGCATGTTCTTCCTCATTCCTAGAGTAAATGAGAATATCATTAATAAAGATGATAACGAACAAGTCCAAATACTGCTTGAATACCCTGTTCATTAAAATCCATGAAAGCTGCAGGAGCATTGATTAGTCCAAATGACATAACTACAAATTCATAATGACCATACCAAGTTCTGAAGGTTGTTTTCTGGATGTCACTATCTCTGACTCTGAGCTGATGATAACCGGATCTGAGGTCTATTATCAAAAAATGACTAGCACCCTGAAGTTGGTCGAACAAGTCATCAATCCTGGGAATAGGGTACTTATTCTTAATTGTGACTTTGTTCAACTGCCGATAGTCAATGCACATCCTGAGAGAGCCATCTTTCTTTTTCATGAATAACACTGGAGCACCCCATGGTGAAATACTAGGTCTGATGAAGCCCTTATCTAGAAGGTCTTTCAATTGCTCTTTCAATTTCTTAAGCTCAGCTGGAGCCATTTTGTAAGGAGGAATAGAAATAGGCTGGGTATCTGGAAGGAGATCAATTCTGAAGTCTATTTCCCTTTCAGGAGGAATTTCGAAAAGATCTTCTGGAAACTCACTGACTACAGGAACTGACTCAAGAGTTGGGGTTTCGGAGCTGGAATCCTTAACCTGAACTAGATGATAGATATACCCCTTGGAAATCATCTTTCTGGCCTTAAGGTAATAAATGAATCGACCCATAGGCACTGAGCTACTACCCTTCCATTCTAAGACTGGTTCGCTTGGAAACTGAAACCGAACAACCCTGGTTCTACAATCGACTAAGGCATAATAGGAATGTAACCAATCCATGCCTAGAATGATATCAAAGTATACCATTTTTAACTCTACAAGATCTGCTGAGGTGACTTTCTGAGAGACTGAGACAGGGTAATTTTTGTATACCCTTATCTATAACTGGGTCACCTACTGGAGTAGAGATTGAAAAGGGTTCTAAAAAAGTTTCTGGACTGACACCGAAGTTTACTGCTATATAAGGAGTTACAAAGGAAAGAGTAGCCCCTGGATCTAACAAAGCATAAACATCCAAATGAAAGACTCGTAACGTACCAGTGATCACATCAGTAGAATCTTCCTAGTCCTGGCGAGCTGAAGAGCATACAACTTATTCTGGCGCTGACCGCCACCTATACTAGATGAAGTACCCTGCTGAGTTGGGCGACCTGTTGCTGCTGATGGAGCTGTAGATTGAGCCCTACTATTGTTAGCTCTTCGCCCTTGTTTGGCATAAGGGCAATCCCTTAACCTATGGCCAGACTGACCACATCCAAAACACCCTTCTTTCCCTGCAAGACACTCACCCGGATGGTTCTTACCATATTTTGGACAAGTTGGGTATGTTCTGCTACCTGAAACACTCCCTTGAGACTTAGAGCCTGGTGCCCTACTTTTCTAATCTTGTCTAAACCTGGGAGATGGAGCACTAGCTGATGAAGGGGCTAGAGCTGAAGAGTACTCATAGTTACCTGTCCTAGCCTTTTTATTGTCTTTAGCCATTTCCCTAAGCTTATCTCCCTCAACCTGCTGAGCATGAGTCATGAGTCTAGAGATATTCATTTCCTCTAACGACATAGCATTTTTGTACTCTGTTTTTACTAAATCGGACACTCCATACAGAAACTTACGCATTTGTGCCCTCGAATCAGCAACCATATGAGGAGCATACCTGGAGAGTTGGGTGAACTTGAGTCTGTACTCTTGGACTAACATTGTACCTTGCCTCAAATTCATGAATTCCTGAGCCTTATCCTCCCTAAACTCTCTCGGGAAGAATCTGTCCAGAAAAGCTCCAGTAAAGCATTCCCAAGTCACATGAGCTGCATCAGTACCCATGTTTTCCTTCCATTGAGTGAACCAAATGTGAGCTACGTCCTTGAGCTGGTAGGATGCCAACTCTACCATATCATTCCCAGTTACATGCATCATTCCAAAGATCTTATTAACCTCATCGATAAAATTCTATGGGTCCTCACTAACCTACGACCCTAGAAACTCTGGTGGATTCATTCGAATGAAATCACAAACCCTGGCTGCAGCTGACCCATTATTAGCATTGGGAGGAACTGGGCCTGCTGATTGTTCTGGTTAGTCACACTCTGAGCCAAAAGCTGAATCGCATTCCGAAACTCTACATTCGAAATCTCTTGATCTGGGACTGAAGGAGATGCGTTAGCATTCCTGGCGTTAGCTCTACGAGGAGGCATGATCTGAAATGGATAACGACGAGTTAGAAGTAGATCATACCCATGCACGATAAGAATAACAAAGAAAGTGATTTTTTTCCTAAAACACTTAGTAGCCTCCCTCTCATTAGATGTGGTGCACTCCACACCCATGAAAAGGACTCTACTTAGTGCAGCTTTTCAGACATTCTAGGACTCTTGAACCAAATGCTCTGATACCAAGTTTTTCACACCCCGAAGTTACCCCCAGGGCATAAATACGGGACCTAGGATCACGAGTGACCCCAAGCTAACCCTGAGCTGGCATATCATAAGCAAACTGAATATATCTATGCAAAGATAACTAATGCGGAAGCTAAATCTTGAGATAGTTGAAATGATGGGGAATACCCAATACTGTCTGAATATAAAGAAACTATTAGTTTAATAACAACTGAAAGATCAAACTCATATCTAAAACTGAATCTAACTATGTCTGAATATAAGCCTCTAACTGACTAGAGATGCTGGTACAGGACCCCAACTAACTCTAGCAAAACTGAAACTAAAAAGGGAAGACTGAATAGAAAACATGTAAATCATCCTCGAAGCATGGGGACTCACCACTGATACTGCTGAACTGGAGATCGGGAACGAATCTATGTGTGATCTGAGTGCTGAGGACATGAACCTACATCACCAGAAGATGTAGCGCAGAGTATGCGTCAGTACTTGAAAGGTACTGAGCATGCAGGATAGGATAAAGCTGAACATTATGCACATAACTGAATAAAGCATACTGATCAATGATATGATCTGAACATGATGGAAATACTGAAATATACTGAATACTGAGCTAACTGAATGCAATGACCAAGTACATAACATGCTGAAACTGAATATTGAAATGTAACTGGGAACCTGGTCAAATACACTAGAATCTGACTGTGGGAGCTACTAATAACCGACATAAAACCATATGAGCTAAACATGGAGTCCGATGTATAAGCCCTATCGAGAGGACCTAATATACCTTGCCAAAGGTATAGAGGCATGACTGGCGTGATCACTAAATGTAATGCCCACAGAGGGGACTTATAAACTTATGAGGGCACGTAGTTCTGGGACTATTCGGGTACGCTGAAACCTAGTCCACTTGGTCTAAGCCTACTCCCAACTAGAAATATGAACAATGTAACATAATTGAATTATACTGGATAGCTCATTATTCTGACATGCTTACTGAGAATGCGACATTTATAACTAACAATGAGACATTTGAAATCTGAGGTATGTATATCTGTTTAAACTGACCTAGCTAATGTAATTCATGAACTAAACGAATCTACACCACTAGGGTTCTGAATTTCATGCAAGGAACTAAGCAACAATATGATAATCTGATTTGGATCATTCTAACAGCTAAAACCCAACAATTTCTACATTCAAGAAAAACCCTAGGTCTAGATAATATGAAGGGAATCAAGATTCTGACTGAAATCTAGGGACCTAATGGGTGAAAGGAACCCACTAGTGAAATCCCACATACCTGGTGACAAATTTCACGGAGAATTTTTTTGATTTTAGGGCTGGAACTGAAGAAACCTTGTTGCGTTCTTGGACTAGAGCTGCTCGACTGCTTTCTCCTCTTTTTGTTCTAATTGGATTAATTTCTGAGAATGAATTGACTAGGGTAGGTTCTAATTTAGTTGCTAGACTAAAACTGACCAAAACCACGTAGTTTAGGGTTCCAACGCATAGGGGAAAAGACCAAAACGACCCCTACTTAAAAGTTGTTGGGGCCAACCGACGGACTGATTGACGGTTCATGGACTGACCCACTGTCCGTCATGTCAACCATCGACTGGCTTCAGAGCGGGGTTGTTGAGGGGTCTGATCCACGGACCAGGACCACGGCCCGTGGTCTGACCTACGGTCTGTGGTTCCGGTCGTGGGTCGACCCTTAGACATTTTTCTATACTGTTTCTGGGGAGGGCTGCAGGTGGCCATCCACGGACCCCCACCTACGGTCTGTGGGTGGTGCCCGTCGGTGGCACCTGCTACTTCTGATTTCTGCAATCTGGTTTGTCTAGGATACGGGGTGTTATAATAGTGATACTTCATAATGGCTTCTCCAAATCTTCTTCATTTGCCAACATATTTTCCAACTTAGATAAAGTTGGTTTTGTGGCCCACCCCTGTGTGGGTGTAATTATGCCTTTGTACTCGGCCTTAGACCATGAACGATGATTCTTCTCAATCATGTCTCTGTGATAGAATTCTCTGGATCTAATTTTGATATTTCATCAGATAAAGATTTTACCTTTGAGAAGTATTGGCTTATTGTCATATTCTTTAGAGAGATCGACAAAACCTCATTTGCAAGCCTTTGTAATCTCGTATAATTCTTCTTTGTAAAAATCATTGCCAAGGTTTCCCAAGCTTCTTCTGGTTTCTTGACATTCTTAATCCATTGTAGGAACTCATCCTCGATGGTTATAGTGAGAGCATACATGTACTTTACAGCTTTGACCTTAAACCTTTTTGCTACTTGAACATTTGTTGGTGGTGTCGTTTCTGATCCACCGTTGATATCCCATAATTCCTGACCGAGAAAGTAATATTGCATTCTCGTGATCCATAGTTGCTTGCGTTGAGCTTCTCAAAGTGATATTTCATTCTCATGAATGGGCACAATTAATTTCTCACAACTTGAATTTTATTATATCAAAGTAAGAACCTGCTTCAGTCTTACAATTTTTACACACAAATGTTTCTTGCACTCACACTCTAGCAACTCTCTCTTATTTCTCACTCACTTGTTGTTTACTCTCTTGCTTACTTTATTTCTTCATTTCTTACATAGTTACATATGCAATGAACCACCGTTATTTATAAAAGGTGATGGAAGAATCTAGAGAGATACATACTACTCTCTTCTAGAATATTCCTAACTATATTTTTCTAGAACTATCTTTTCTAAAACATTTCTAGACTTTTCTCTCTAGAATACTTATTCTAGAGATCTTCCTTCAATTCTCTACAACTCCGGAATTTTCTATATTTCTCTTAACTTATCTTAAGTAAATAATTAAGTTGGTGATTAATTCTTAACACTCCCCCTCATCACTAACTTATTTTTTATTTGTGTTTGTTATGAGCATTTTCTGAAACTTTGCAAGCATCATAACGCCCATGCTCTCTGAGGATCTCCACCTTCGTCGAATTATTCTGATCCTTACTCTTTGAAGCTTCATCAAAGGTAGTCGCCTCTTTGATTTTAACCGCCTCGGTTAATGTTGCATTTATGTACTTGGTGTTTGGACGCTTAAATCGCGTAGACCTCCTTAGTTGCAATTGTGACGCTTCTTGGACTTCTTCTTGCAACTCATCTGGTGTTTCACAATCTCCAGTTTTCTATAAGATCCTCTTTTCCTTTATTAGAGCTACCTCCTAGTTAGATTTTATCTTGTTCCCTTGTTCTACTTCGCGGAGCTTAACTTGCATTTTTTGCTCAACAACTATTGAGTTTGACAGGGAGACTTCTTTGGACCACCAAGATGACGCTTCGTCACATACCACATTTCTTCAAACAGATGTTGTAATACCTCGGATTCAACAGATAAGAAATTTCAGTCTTTCCAAAAATTTGGTGCCAGCACAAATGGAGTCACTTACAGACTGTTGATGGGACCACTATCCGTATGTTGGTCTGTCTTGCCAAGTCCAAAGATTAGTTGAAAAGTTTAGTTCCAGTACTTTTTGACAGTCCACCAGGAGGCCCATTAACCTATCCACGAGTCGTAGGTAGGTATTGTAGGTGAGTCTCAGACTTTGTGGGATTTTAAGAATTTTTAGTTGGACCCATGGAGGCCATGTACAAATCATAGGCTGAACAACGGACCATACATGGGTCTCGTCAGTCGAAGGTCCAAAAACAAAGTTTCTGAACACATCGATGGTCGACCAGGAAGGTTCTTAGGTGGACCCACGGACCGTAGGTCCCCACCATCGACGGGAGTCATAAGTTATTTTTAGAAGGGCTTTTGGGTCTTTTTCCAATTGTTATAACCCAATACTACATCACTTTGCCTTCTACCCAAAGCCCTATATAATAATTTTAAACATCCAAATCACCCAAACTAAATTAATTATCTTAAATTTCCAAAAGTTAATCAACCTCATCCTATCAAATATTTCTCACTCTAAGGAAGAAGAAGAAGTCAAATTAGGGTTTCAAGATCACACCTCCAATTCATCAAATTGCTTGTGGGATTTTACATCAAGGTATGATAGTGTTTACTTATGGAGTCCGTTCCTCCATAGGGTTCCTAAATTCTTCAATTTTTAAGTTAGAAGTCTCCAATTGAAGTTAGGATTTTCTTCCATGTCATGAGTTCCTTTCAATGTTGATTCAATTGATTTTTTATGACTTTTTATGTATGGATTGAATTAATTGCATGTTTTAAGTTGATTTCCCACTAACCCATGCATAACCCATGTTTTCTAAGATATGATTATATAATGTGGGTCTTAAACCATGAAAGATGAATTTATGAAAATAGCATGTCTTCTCTTTATGAAATTGATGTAAATGAATTTGAAGATGCTTTGACTTTGAAAATATGATGAAGCTTATGAATCATTGAAAAATGCATGTTTTATGAAAGCAATGCTTATGACTCAAGGAAGCTTATAGGTGAAGGTATATATATGTTCTATGAAGCTTGGCCACATGATATGAATGACATCTAGATTTTCCCTCAATGATTTTCGGGCTATTTTCCTAAATTAGGTCTTGGTTAGTATGGTATCTTGATATGTCATCAATGATTATAGACCACGATTTCAAAACTATTTCTATTAGTAGTTAGGCATTTCTAGCATGAAGTGAATGACTATGGGACTTAAAAGAAATTATGAAAAGATCATGGATGGTGAAAGGTTTTCTGACACATGGTCTAAGGAGCTATCCTATGATGTCTCTAGCTTAGATTGGTTGCTTAATTGTACCTTTGCATGGATGATAATATGACTTTAGCTTGGATTGGTTACTTAATTGTGCCTTTCCATGGATCATAAGACAAGTTAAGATCAATAACTACTCTGTGGGATTTATGCTTAGCACTGAGAGTATATTGAGATGGAAGCTCTCCCGTAGTTGAGACCCGATTTCTAGTATCAATCTTCTTATCCCATACCTATGTGGCCCCTTGGGATGATGGTCTTAAGATAGACATTAGCTAGTGGATCCACGTAAGCTAAAAGTTCATGGTCTTACCTTGGAAAGTAGGACACCCCTTTTTTGTCTGGGTAGACACCAGATTCCATGTTATAGCTCACATGGTCTCTATGTCGGTTGAGGCCACTTCCCACAATAATAATGAACTAAGGTTACTTCAAGAAGTATCTCACGTGTGTTCAAAGATGATTTTACTTGCATTGATCATAATTAAGATTTATGTTTTCTAACCCTCGTATCTTATGTTTTGACTTGGTCTTTGCATATCACGAAAATGTCCTTTTAGCTTGATTTCATAATTTTTATGCATTGTTATCATACTTGGTACATTTTTGTACTAACGCATATTCTTGCACATTGTTTCACTAATGTAGGGTCTGACGCTCCTATTCAACATCTTCGTGGCTAAGGATCTTTTAGTAGAAGATTTAAAATTGGTGAGTCCTCATGTTCCGAGGACCGAATATTTATTACTTTTGTCTTTATTTCTTTTTGAGATTGTATGTGATGTACGGATACGTCTCGATCACTTTTGATGTACTAGATGGCTTTGAGACTATGTTAGACTTCTGCTTTATTTTGGCAAACTCTTTTATGATATAAACTGTCTTTTAAAAATTGTTAGATTCTATTATCTTATTTATGTATGCTAAGTGGCTTGTGTAGGGCCTATCGGGGTATTATACGCCATGTCACGTCAAGGGTCTACTTTGGTTCGTGACAAACTTGGTATTTAGAGCACAAGATTTAGAAAGGTCCTAGGTTATCTCATAAGCCACGTCGAGTAGAGTTTTGTTCATGAGTGTGAAGCGTGCCAAATTTATGAATGAGAGGCTATAAGATGTTTAGGAAGTTCCACTTCTTTCATTTCTCTAAAGTCGTGCGATATAATGTAACTCTAGGTGTCCTTCTCTCCTAACCCCTATTTATGCTTTTCAGAATATGCCTCCACGAAGGAATCCCGTGCGAAGGAATATTTGTGAGAATGTGAGAAAAGAGGTTCCCCAAGTGTTGGTCGACCCTTTGGCTGAGGAAGTGACTAATGATGAGTTTCGAGCCGCATTTCATGTATTGGCCCAAGCTATGACGGCTCAATCAAATAGGGAGGTTGTGGCTCCCGTGAACCCAAATGTGGGTATGGTGGCAACTAGAGTAAGAGACTTTACTAGAATGAATCCTCCGGAATTTCATGGTTCTATGGTTGAAGAAGACCCTCAAGAGTTCATTGGTGAAGTGTATAAGGTGTTGATGATCATGGGAGTGATGCCGGTGGAAAAGGCAGAATTGGCCGCTTATCAACTTAAGGGTGGTGCTCAAGTTTGGTTCAACCAATGGAAATAACAGAGGGCGGTAGATGAGGGTCCTCCAGATTGGGAGAAATTTAAGGTTGATTTTCTTGATAGGTTCTTTCCCCTTGAGATGAGGGAGGCAAAGGTACTTGAGTTCATTAACCTTCGTCAAGAGGATATAAGTGTGAATTAGTATGCTTTGAAATTCACACAATTGTCTAAATATGCTCCAACTATGGTTGCCGATCCAAGGGCAAGGATGAGTAAATTTGTGTCGAGTGCTTCCGACTTAGTGGTCAAAGAATGCCTAACTGCCATGCTTGTTAAAGAGATGGATGTCTCCCATTTGATGGTTCATGCACAACAAATAGAAGAAGAAAAGCTTAAGGAGAAAACTAAGGATTCAAAGAGGGCAAGAAGGGATGATGCTGATTCTTCACATTTCAAGGTCCGGTGGAGGTAATCGTTCTCAAGGTAAGGGTTCTAGTGAGAAAATATGGCCCAAGTGTCGGGAGTGTGGGAGAGGACATAAGGGTAAGTGTCTAGCTGGTTCAAATTCATGTTTTGGTTGTGGAAAGATGGATCATATGATAAGGGATTGTCCTTCGGTTGCTAGAAATGAGGGGGATAATCTTCAACGGGCTCAAACCTACCCTTCCTCCGGTCCAAGTATTGGTGGGAAACAAGATAGGTCTTATGCTCTTCAGACTCGATAAGATAATGAGGGTTCCTTGGATGCGGTAATTGGTGAGTTATGGTCTTTTAGCTCGTGGTTATGCATTGCTTGATAGTGAGTGTTTCATTAGCTATGGTAAGACTCCATGTATAGTGATTGTGTTGGGAGTAGTCCTTGAAATCCTTGTGTAAACTTCTTAAGTGCTTACTTATATCAATGGTTCTGTGGTTGTTTAGAATTTGGTATTATGCTTGGGTTGAGGGGGACGGATTTGAAAAGGCTAGAGAGGTTTGCTCCAAGGGGAAGATAGTATGTTTCATGGTTGGTGTGTGGGGGGGACTATTTAGATTGTTGGAAGGGTTCGTTTCTTTGGGTTGGCATGTGAAAGGCCGGAGACGCTGTGATGTCTTAGTATCCCTATCTCTTTCCTTTATCTTCGAGTCTAACTTGAAGCTTTAGCCCCTTATGGTTCACTCTTCAAGACTCGTGTGTCTTAGTCATTCTCAGGTTTCCATATTCATGCATGCTCATGAAAATATTTTTTTTATTTTTCAAAGATATGATTTAGCTTAATTTATTACTTCATCTTTAAGAGAATTTGATTATGAGTTGCATATAGACCTTATGAAATGATGTTTTGAACATGTTTTAGCTTGGAGTCGAGGTTCCCCTTTCATTATGTGCATTTTGATGAAGTTGCATGAATGTTGGGTTGTTAGTTTCTCTCCTACTCTTTTTGTGGTAATTTGAGTTCCATTCGAGGACGAATGTTCCTAAAGAGGAGACATTGTAACACCTCAGATTCAAGAGATAAGAAATTTTAGTGTTTCCAAAAATCTGGTGCTAGCACAAACGGAGCCACCGATGGACAGTTGGTGGGATCACGGTCCGTAAGTTGGTCCGTCATTGGCAAGTCCAAAGATAAGTTGAAACGTTTAGTTCCAGTACTTTTTGACAGTCCACCAGGATGGCCCGCTGACATATCCACGAGTCGTAGGTAGGTCTCGTTGGTGAGTCTCAAACTTAGTGGGATTTTAAGAATTTGTAGCTGGACCCACATAGGCCATGGACGGACCGTAGGTTGAC
Source organism: Solanum etuberosum (assembly GCA_029582245.1). Lineage (NCBI taxonomy): Eukaryota > Viridiplantae > Streptophyta > Magnoliopsida > Solanales > Solanaceae > Solanum > Solanum etuberosum. The sequence goes on from JAJONR010000708.1 coordinate 62,195, forward strand.
CAACGGACCATACATGGGTCCCACCAGTTGAAGGTCCAAAAAAAATTTTTGAACCCATCGACGATCGACCAGGACTGTCCGTAGGTGGACCCACGGACCGTAGGTCCCCCACTGTCGACAAGAGTCGGCAGTTATTTTTAGAAGGGCTTTTGGGACTTTTTCCAATTGTTTTAAGCCAACACTACATCATTTTTCCTTCTACCCAAAGTCCTATATAATGATTTTAAACCCCCAAATCAACCAAACTCAATTCATTCTCTTAAATTTCCAAAAGTTGATCAAGCTCCTCCTCTCAAATATTTTTCTCTTTAAGGAAGAAGAAGAAGTCACGTTTGGGTTTCAAGATCAAGCGTCCAATTCACCAAATTGCTTGTGGAATTTTACATCAAGGTATGATAGTGGTTATGGTTCCCTTTCCTCCATAGGGTTCCTAAATTCTCTAATTTTCAAGTTAGAAATCTCCAATTGAAGTTAGGATTTTCTTCCATGTCATGGTTCCTTTCAATGTTTATTCAATTGATTGTTTTATGACTTTTTATGCATGAATTGAAGTAATTGCATGTTTTAAGTTGATTTCCCATGAATCCATGCATAAATCATTTTTTCTATGCTATGATGATATAATGTGGGTCTTAAACCATGAAAGATGGATTTATGAAAATATGCATGCCTTCTCTTTATGAAATTGATGTAAATGAATTTTAAGATGCTTTGACTTTGAAAATATGATGAAGCTTATGAATTGAAAAATGCATGTTTTATAAAAGTAATGCTTATAACTCAAGGAAGCTTATAGGTGAAGGTATTTATATGTTCTATGAAGCTTGACCACATGACATGAATGACATCTAAATTTTCCCTCAATCATTTTCGGGCTATTTTCATTAATTAGGTCTTGATTAGTATGGTATCCGGATATGCCATCAATGATTATAGACCACGATTTCAAAACTATTTTCATTAGTAGTAGAATATTTTTAGCATGAAGTGAATGACTATGGGCCTTAAAATCTATTATGAAAAGATTATGGGTGGTGAAAGGTTTTCTCATGCATGGTCTAAGGAGCTATCCTATGATGTCTCTATCTTGGATTGGTTACTTAATTGTGTCTTTGCATGGATGATAATATGACTTTAGCTTTGATTGGTTACTTAATTGTGTCTTTTCATGGATCATAAGACAAGTTAAGATTAATAACTATTCAGTGGGATTTATGCTTAGCACCGAGAGGATATTGAGATGGAAGCTCTCCCGTAGTTGAGGCCGGGTTTCTAGTAACAATCTGCTTATCCCATACCTATGTGCCCCCCATAGGATGATGGTCTTAAGATAGCATTAGCTAGTAGATCCACGTAAGGTAGAAGTTCATGGTCTTACCTTGGCAAGTAGGACACTCATTTTCAGTGAAGGGCAGACACCGGATTCCATGTTATAGCTCACATGGTCTCTATGTCGGTTGAGGCCACTTCCCATAATAATAATGAACTAAGGTTACTTCAAGAAGTATCTCACGTGTGTTCAAAGATGATTTTACTTGCATTGATCATGATTACGATTTATGTTTTCTAACCCTTTTATCTTATGTTTGCACTTTGTCTTTGCATATCACGAAAATGTCCTTTTAGCATGATTTCATAACTTTTATGCATTGCTATCATACTTGGTACATTTTTGTACAAACGCATACTCTTGCACATTGTTTCACTTATGTAGGGTCCGACGCTCCTATTCGGCATATTCGTGGTTAAGGATCTTTTAGTAGAAGTTTGAAGATTGGTGAGTCATCATGTTCCGAGGACCAAATCTTTATTGCTTTTGTCTTTATTTCTTTTTGAGATTGTATGTGATGTACGGTTATGTCCTGATCACTCTTAATGTACTAGATGGTTTTGAGACTATGTTAGATTTCCGCTTCATTTTGACAAACTCTGTTATGATATAAACTGTCTTTAAAACTTGTAAGGTTCTATTATTTTGTTTATGTATGCTAGGTGGCTTCTGTAGGGCCTCTCGGGGTCTTAAAAGTCATGTGACTTCTAGGGTCTACTTTGGATCGTGACATATGTCCTATATGTGGTAGGGTCACAACACCTCCATCCTTTTCTTTGCTTATCGTATCCAACAAAGATTCAACGAACAACTTTCTTATCAAATTTTGTGTGGAGATGATCAGGCATAAACACATAGCACACACACCAAAAACTCAAAAGTGACTTACGGTAGGTATCATGTTTTTAAGTTTCTCAAATGGTGAGATGAATCTCAATCTCTCCTGCGGCAGCCTGTCGGTGATGTGGACAACAGTCTTCATGCATTCTGCCCAAAACCTTGCTGGTACATTCATACTATGCAGCATACTTCTGCTCATCTCTGCTAGATGTCTATTTTTTCTTTCAGCCACTCCTTTTGTGTGGCCTATTTGGGCAAGTTAACTGTCATCTTACCATCTTCTCTTTAAACTTCTTAAATTCTTTAGATTTCTCTAGAGAGATACATTCTACTCTTTTCTAGAACTGTCTTTCCTAGAATATTTTTAGACTTTTCTCTCTAGAATATTCATTCTAGAGATCTTCCTTCAATTCTCTAAAACTCCGAAATATTCTAGATTTTTCTTGACTTATCTTAAGTAAATAATTAAGTTGGTGATGAATTCTTAACAATTACATGATTGAAAAACAACTTAAACTCTTCATTTCCAATAACCTATTCCTCAAAATTTAGAAAAAAGTATGTATGTGCATGCCAATTAAAGTATATACAAAATTTAGTTTTGGGGTATCTATAGTGCATAATAAATAATACTAAGAGGCATAAGAATTAATTGTCAATACAATTATGATGAAAAAATTAAAAGGGAAAGAGATTGCATTGCAAGAGAATCGAAGGGAACTATAAAGAATATATATATATATATATATCACACTCACAATTGAACTTTATAGAAAATAAATACTCTTTAATTGCTAATACATATTGAACAAGTGATATCGTAATTAATAGAGGTTGCACATGATATTTCAAACAAATAAATACCTCATTTGTTGTTAAAAACAGGACTTTTGAGCTACTTGAAATAAAAACTAATAGACAAATAAAGAAAATATGTAGAAAAAATATAAATATATTTCTTGATCTTAAAGAGTGTTATATCATATTTTAAGATTTTTAAAGTATCATATAAATAAAAGAAAATTAATAACAAAACAGAAAGAAAAAATTTAAGCTAGATGAAAATAAAGTTTAAAGCATATGAATTTTCTTGGTGTAGACTTAAAATGTAAGGGTGTGCAAAAACTGAATCGATTGATAAATCGAACCGAAAAAAATATTATTGGGTTAACGGTTTTTAAATGATTTTATGAAAAAGAATTATTGGGGCATCGTTTCGGTATTGGTTTGTAATATTGGGTCAACCAATAACCCATTAAGACTATAGTAATTTACTACTTTTACCTATGCACAAATATTAAATATTAATCTTCAAATCTTACTAGTTATGTCTTGGTCATTTAGCCTTCAATTCATACTTTACTGTGACTTTGAGTCCACAACTTCACATTATACAAACCGTCAAAACCTAAAGTAAAAATCATGTTCCTCTTAATTTCTCTTTGTGTTACATATGTATAGTTCTTTTCATGTTTGTTATTATTGTTTCTATTTTATGAGCATTTGTAAAGTTACATTATTGTCTTGTTGGGTCAAATTTATTAGAGAAGTCATATATTTTTTTATAAGCATTTTCTTATTGGTTAAACCGAAAATCGAACCGTTAAGGACTAAAACCGATAAACCGAAAATCAATAAAAAATATCTTATTGGTTTGGTTATTGGTTTAGCGTATTTAAAAACCAAAAATTGAATCGATAATACATAAAATCAAATCGAACAGATTGATGCACACCGTTAAATGACATTTCATTCATCCATTCTCATTTAGTGATGCAGCATTTCAATCATCTTTGGACATTGGAATGGGAAACACTTGAACACATTTAATACTATGATTAAGTTATTTAAATGATAGCTTTTGCAATTCTTTGACTTAGAATAATATATTGTATATTCATGATAAGTATTCAAGAAATTGAAAAAAACTATAACAAATTTAGTTTCTCATCTAAACAATTCATTATAAAATATTTAATGGTAATAATATTTATTGCAATAAAAATTTACTGTTTAGTACATAAAATATCAAGTTGTGTATTATCAAACAATTTTTTATTGTACTTTTGTATTTTCACATTTTGTAAAACTTGTTTCAAAAGTATCAATAGGTGGAGAGGCGAGCAAGATTGGAAGGAAGGCAAGCGAGATAGACATGCATGTCATATACATGTGAATCACACATACTCGATACATGTATGTGGTGTGATTCTCATGTAAACCAGACACATAGGATAGTTGCATGTGGGAGAGAAGCGAGGGAGGTGAACGAGATTTTCCTATGTATCACAAATACATGCGAATCCACTTGAATACAATGTATCTAGAACAAATTACACACAATATTGACCTCATATATCCCGAGATACATGTATCTGGAAGTATGTGGATGCACCAAAATCTAGTATGACTCATAAAATCTAAGCAATTAGCTCCTAAACTAGTGGGATTTCACCCCATCAAAATGTCCTTGAAAAATTGATGGACTCTTTCGCCCGATCAAAAACAAAACTAATTATTCGAAATTAATGCACAACAATGTAAAAATGTTCAGCACAATAATTAGGTTGATGACTTTCTTCCCCTTCTTCGAATATGACATAAAACGATAATATATTACTATGTATTTGGGTTTTTTTTTTTGGGAATTTAATGCACTATGTATGAGTCATGAATGATCTACCTTTACGAGTTAATTGATATGTACCTCGGAGTGTTTATATTATCTCTATATATATCACACATAAATTATTACTCAGCTGCAATTCACGATACATACTTTTCAAACTGTGAAACCTCTAATACATTTCTCAATAATTTGTGAAATGCCTTGCTAAAAAATTAGAGGAACTCTACATAGTTCCTATTAAGTGGCCAAGTCAACTTTGGCTATCTAGTTTTTGTAAGGGATTGTAAAACATAAACAATCTAATTATTCATAAATCCTATCAATTATTCATAATCGTAGAACTACATGGTTTTCACATATATATATTAATAACTATAGTTATTCAATCAAGAATACATACCCGAATCAGCTATACTGTTCTTCGAGAACATTGACTTGGATTGAGCGGAAGTCTTTTCTTAATTGTTCTTCAAAAGTTGTTTCTCTCCCTTGCCTTACACTTTCAGTATAGTTTTGATGGATAATACTAAACTTTATGGCATAGAGAGGACCTCATTTAATCCAGAGAGTTTGAGACGTTATTCCAACGCCATCATCGTTCATCGTGAGTAGTGGATATGGGTAGTTATTCTAAAACTACTAGGTAACTTCCCCATCTTTATGGGTAGTATAAAATGATTAGTTAACTTCTCCATATTTATGGATAGTTTAAAACTATTAGGTGACTTCCCTATCTCTATGGGTAGTTTAAAACTAATTGGTAACTTTCCCATACAAATTTAAGATTTAACTTATTTTAATTATTAAACCAAAATATAATTATGTGGACTATAGATATTTACATTCTCCCACTTGGCGCACGATCTTTAACTTAATGGTTTAATATGCATGTTAATCGTCATGTGCACACTTAATTATAAATCCAACATCATTCATCGTCATTAAGTAAATCAACTAATATGAGTAATGGGGGTTCTACACTACTTTATTTGGCATAGTCACTTCCATGCACTACAATATTAGTCTATTACCAAACATAACATTTCAAATACATAATGGGTCCACAATAATGCTTAGAATGCTTTATCTATGTCAGAACTTGTTGTCACGCCCCGAGCCTATATCCTGGACGTGGCCGGCACTTGAGAAGTATCGATGGTCCCCAAGCGAACCCTCAACTTGGCTGACTAGTTAGCAGAAGACTTTACTCAAACAGAACAAACTTAGAAATAGAATTATAAATGCTTAAGCTCAACAATTCCTCAATTCAACTGTCTGAAAATACTTAAGTTCATAAATAGTAATACTCTGTGAAACAATTTCAAAACATCTCAAAAAAAAGGAAATTAATGAGAGACTCCTCAACTCTAACTATCTATGATAATCAGTACTTTCTTGTTACCATTTTCACTACTGGAGAAAAGGTCTCTTGATAATCAATACTTTCATGTTGACTATAACCTTTTGAAACCAGCCTATCCTTGAATCTTTCTACCTCTCCTGAGGATTTATACTTGACCTTATATACCCATCTGCAACCTATTGACCATTTACCAGCTGGCAAGGTGACAATGTCCCATGTGCGGTTGCTTTGAAGAGCTCTAATTTCAGCATGACTTCAACCCACCAAGGATCCTGCACAGCTTCTCTATATGCCTGTAAAATCGGTAGGTCAATTCCGCTGCGTTTCCAAGCAGTGGTGCTCTTTTCTTTCAAACCCAAAATTCATAAAAGCTCATCTCACTTTTCAATCCAACAAACATGAACAATTTAAGCTCATTCTCATCTCTGATGTTTCTCAATCTCTTCACTCTCTTCATATTAACCCTAACCCCCAAAATGGAATTGATGTAATTTCAACCGAGCTTATTTTTCAGGAAAAATGGTAGAGAATTGTTGGTTCATGTAATGGCTTGTTATTGGTGTTGAATGAGGAAGATGTTGCATTTTTAATTAACCCCACAACCTTAGAATACCATAGAATTCCAAACTCTCCTCTGGCTCTTCCAAAGCTTGGTACCTCTACCGCCTATGCCCTTGGGTATGATATTGCTAGTGATGATTATAAGGTTATTACTCTTTCTTATTATAGAGATGTACTTGAAGGTGATCTTTTCTGTACATTTGTGGATGTCTACTCTGTGAGCATGGATTTTTGGAGGAGACTTGAGAGTATATCTCATTATGGTGCAATTCCTATTCACGGTTTTGGGGTTTTCCTAAATGAGGCTTTGCATTGGCTGGATGGTAAATATTATAGTTCTCCATCTGTAATTGTTGTAAGTGATCTAACTGATGAGAAATTCTTCGAGGTGGCAATACCAACTACTACTACTACTTCTCTTTTGCGCTTTTATCGAATTGTGTCTCTTAGAGGGTGTCTTTGTGCATTGGGTAATAGAAGAAATGAAAATGACATTGATGTTTGGATGATGAAAGAATATGGGGTTGCAGAGTTTTGGACCGAATTTAGTGTTGTAAAAAACACTTACCCTTTTTGTCCCACACCTGTGTGTTTAATGAGCGATGATGACATTGTATTAGATGCGCCTGGGAAAGAGAAGTTGATTATCTACAATAAGCAAGAGGAACAACAGAGAAAGATAAATGTTGATGGAAAAACTTCTAAGTGTATGAGGACTAAAACTTTCATGGAGAGTTTTGTCTCTCCTATGATTGGCAGGAAACTGAGGGTGGTGACTATATCACTTGATACAGTATTTTGAGATGATGTTGTTCTCAGATATTGATTTCTTATTCATTTAGCATAATATTTATTTGTTCCTTGCATTTAGTTCTACAGGAACCATAGAGTTTTATGAATGGTATTTTTTTCTCGTCGAGTTATATAAATAATAGTTGTCTTTTCCTCCATAGAGTTTTGTGATGGTAATTCTTCTGTCCTGTTTCTTGATGTTTTGACTCTTCTTTGAATCATGAGTTTATTAATCTCACAATGGATTGCCGAAAATTTATAATGGCCACTTCTGTTATTAAGCTAAATTATCTAATTGTTCAAAACACAGAAATAACATTTTATGTTGCTACCTGCTTGATTGCGTAATTGTCAAGGCGTATTGCTACAGTTATGAATATCAATGTTGGCTAGTATTATCTATATATTATTTTCTAAAAGTGGGAAGATTCAAATTCAAATGTTGATAGACCAAAATATCTCTAAAAATTTGATGGACTTTTTCACCCATTCAAAAGCCATATTAACTATTCTTAATTAACGCACAAAAATGTAAAAACATTCATCACAATAGTTAGTTTGTTGAGTTTCTTTCCTTCCTCGAATACGAAATGAAATGATACGACAATATATTACATAGATTTGTTCATCACAATGTATTTTATTCTTTTGTTGTAATTTAATGCACTATGTATGAGTTGTGAATGATCTGCCTTTTTATTTTTTGAATTAATTGATAAGTACCTTGAAGTGTTTATATTATTTCCATATATATATATCACACATAAATGATTACTCAGCTGCAATTCTGATCAATTTGCTAAGTTCTGTTTTTATTTCCCCAACTATTCTTCACTTCTAGAAAAAAATCTAGACTTTGTGTGGCCTATCTGATTACTCCAAAACCTGCATCTTGCTGACAGTAACGTTATATATGATCCAGTTTTTCTCTTAGCTAATCTAAAATGTCTGTGCTGAAATTCTATACTTTTAGCCAAATATGTTGCTTAGTTTTCATACTTATTCTTCTAAAGTTTCTATAGCCACGTATAGCTTACAGGAATTGTATATGCATCTATATGTTAAAGTCTAATGCCACATAATACCATTTGACACATGTTTTGTGCCTTGCGTAGGGATATACATTTGCTTCTATGGATAGTGTCGAAGACTTTGAATTGATCACAGAGGCCTTGATCTCAATATATTTTACTTCTTAATCTTTCATTTTACAGATACTATTTCAGATCACTATAATAGAAGGAGAGTTGTGGAAGTAAACTTGCATTTTGATTTTGTTGTCAGGAGAAATGGCTTTTAAACAGATTTGTAACTCTGCAATGTTTTAGCGTATTGTGCTTAAGTATTTGTTATTATGGCTAAAAAAATGGTACATATTCAATATTTAATAGATAGTACATAGTCCGCGCTTTCTTACAAAATGATTCTACCTAAACCGTTTCCAGCCAAATGAGCCTGATTGTAAGAAGCTTCCATAGAATTACAACTTCTAATCTTAGACACTAACAATTTGTGCTACATATCCCTGTAACTTGCATGGAAGATATTAAACATTATCTAGTTTATTATGCTACACCTAGTTACAAGCAGTGTTGTCAAAGGCTCGCTTTAAGAGTGCTAATCCGTAAAGGACCACTCAACATGTGATGAGCGCTTGACCTCACTTAATGTGCACTTTAGTGTCGTCATCAAGGTTCTAAGGCATATATTCTTTTTCCAATGAGCCTATTCTAAATAGGCAATATTAACCAATTCATATTTCACTTTATTGTAATTCTTTTTCAATTTTTTTGTTCAAATATTTTTCATTCATTCTTGATGGCTCTCAACCAATTCTAGAAAGATTTCTTTGTGAAAAATAATTAAATCCATTTTATCATAATTGGGTTCTCGTTCTACAGTTCATCACTTAGTCTCTAATAATAGTTTAGATTTTGATAGCTCTAGCAGTTCTCATAGTTTATTGTGTCAAGCTTGTGTAAAGAGTAAAATTCATAATTTTCCTTTCTCAGTGTTTGATATTATGCTTGTGGTCCTTTAAATTTGATTTGTTAAGATATTTTGGGTCCAGCCTCGGAAATCTCAAGTGATGGTTTTCGTTATAATTTTTTTTTTTTTTTTTTCATTTTAGCAAATATTCTTGGATATATTTTGTTAAGAATAAATCTAATGTTCTTGATATTTTCCATCAATTTCGTTTATTGGTTGAGAAATTCTTCGGTTGCTCCATTAAACGATTTCAAGCATATCGGGGTGATGGTTTCAAGCCTTTACTTCCTATGTGCACACACATGGAGTCACACAACGTGTTTCTTGTCCATAAACTCCTTAACAAAATGGGTGTGCAAAAAGCAAACATAGGCATGTCACTGAAACTGGCCGTGCACTTCTTTTTCACTCACATGTATGTTCTAATTTTTGGACAAATGCATTTGAAATGACTGTTTTTCTAATCAATCTTCTGCCCACTCCTCCATTAAATAATCAAATTCCATGTGAAGTTTTGCTTGGTGAAAACCCTGATTATAATCAACTACGTATTTTTGGTTCCTTTGCTACCATTGGCTTCGTCCTCATTCACAAAATAAATTAAGTCCTCGTTCCACTCCCCGTGTCTTTCTTGATTGTATTTGCGCTCAGAAAGGCTACAAGTGTTATAATCGTGTCTCTAACAATTTTTTTGTTTCACGTCATGTTTTATTTGATGAATAAGTGTTCCCTTTTCAAGAATTCGATGGTGTGTGTGCTGCATCCACTAAGCCTGACACTAGCCTATCTCTTGCTATTACTACTCCTCATACGGGTCCAGCTACAAACATGCATCCACCAATATCGCAACCTCAACTACCAGTAAGCCAAGAATCAACCTCAACTCATCCCTCATCCTCTCCGCACTTTTCTTTTGCATCATCTCCATCACATGCTTCTCCTGTTTCACTTGGTACTTGCTAACATGATACACAAGTTCAATACCTTTTGATTTGTGGTGTTGTTTCTGACTCTCCAGGTGACTCTAATTCTAATGGTACTACTTCATTGGATTTAGTCAAACCCATTCGCAGTCATCCAATGCTTACACGAGTGCAAAAAGGAAATCTTAAGCCCATTAAACGTATCCAGTCTTTCATTAACTCCTCTAGCCTTGGTCTTGACCCCACATGTTATACTCAGGCTGTTAAAGTTCCTTAATGGAGATGATATGTTATGTCCGCCAGATATAATGCGCTCATAACAGCTGGTACATGAAAGTTGATTCCACCTCATCAAGCTGCGAATGTAATTGGTTGTAAATGGATTGTCAAGACAAAGAAAAATCTAGATGGCTCCATTGAATGAGAAATGTCCAGATTATTTGCCAAGGGTTTCCATCAATCCCTTGGAATTGACTTTGATGATACTTTCAGTCCTATTGTCAAACCTACAACTATTCGACTATTGCTTTCTATTGTTCTGTTATAGGGATGGATTGTTAATCAACTTGATATATTTAGCGCGTTCTTGCATGGTAAGCTAGAGGAGGATGTATACATGGTTCAACCGCCAGGTTTTGTTAACCCTAATCACCCTAATTATAGATGCAGCTAGAGAGGTCTATTTATGGCTTTAAATAGGCTATTCAATTATAGAATAAATGTTTGGTTGATGCCTTGTGTGAGCTTGGTTTCCAAGGCTCTAGGAAGGAAGAGGAAGAGCCAACTAAACCACCATCCAGGTCAAATGGAACCCACCTGACCCCAATACCTACAAGCTCAATGTTGATGGGGCAGTCAAGAACAACCCGAGGCTAGGGGACTGGGAGGAGTAATCAGAGACGACCTAGGAAGATGGGTATTGGGCTTTACGGAACACACCCCTCTTGCAAACCCTATCAGAGCAGAGCTACAAGCAATGAGAAGAGGATTGTTGCTAGCAGTTGAACACAATCTAAGCCCTATTGACATTAATACTAATTCCACTGAAGTTATTAAAATGTTATCCAATACTAATTTGCGATATGATGACTTGATTGTTGAGTGCAGGTACTTGATGGCACAACTGAAAATCACGAAGGTGGAACACGCCTTTCGTGAGCAAAACAGAGTAGCTGACAAACTATCAAAAGAAGGAGTGAAGGATGCAGTTGTTGATCAGCCTACAATTTTTGCAAATGCGCCCAAGGAAGTGAACGCGGATGTAATAGGGACTAACTATGCTAGAGTAAGGAACGAATCTACTGGCTTTTTCTAGGGTCGGGATGTAACCCAAAATATTAACATTGCACCGCATATGGCAGTAGACGGTGAATCTATTGTCACTTGCAACTCTTAATATTTAATATAATTAACCTTTTGATCGTTTTATATATATATATATATATATATATATAGTAAATTTGGGAAAACAACACAATGTATCCAATTAAAGAGAGTATGCCCGTTTTGCAGGAGATATTTTGAGAGTGGAGTTCTACCATTTCACATGAGAGGGTAGAGGAATGACGAGGGCTTCCTTTACTTTATCTTCCTCTTCTTCGCTCATCCCCTCTCCTCTACCCACCCCGACTTCTATTGGTGGTCGCCATCGTATCATCACCGGCGCCGGCGTCGGCCTCTGCCGCCTTTGCAGCGCAGTGGCCGCCACAACCTCTTCTTCAAGGATTGCATTTGAGAAGAAGAAACACTGGAAAGAAGGTGAATACCCAGGTTTCTCTGAAGTTTCCGTTTCTCACCTGAACAACAAGAAGGGGAGGAGGACCCCTATTAACAAAAAAATCCATAGAAAGAATACCGCCAATCCTTGGGTCAATACTGTTCCTGAAGCTCTTTCTGATTGCATTGATAAAAAGCAATGGCATCAAGCCCTTCAGGTTTTTTTTTCGTTTAACACCTCTTGATACAAGTTGAAGGTCCTAGTGGTTAAGGTTTTGCAAAAACTGGTTAAATTTGTGTGTTCTATACTGCTTATATATTTTTACTTTATATTTTGATACTTCTGCTAAAAATTCTAGCTCCACCACTAGGTAGATAGAAGATATCTAGAGTTATTTGGGTTAATGAGTTGGCTAAAATGTGGGTCATAACTCAATTTGTCCGAACCATATTAAGTTTTAATAATTATTTTTAGTATATAATAAAATTATTATTTTTATTTATTATCAAATAAAATAAATTTGTTTTTGAAAGCATTTTGATAAAATTTCTTATTAATCAATTTGGATACATATACAACTCATTTTTTAATTGTTGGATTGAAATTCTTTGAGCTAATAAATGATTGTATGCCAGCCGTAAGTGACTGCATTCTCTTGATTCTTTGGCTTGGCATAGACTCAATTTTCCAATTTATTGAGTAATGGGTGGAAACTTTAATTGTCTTTACTTTTTCTACTTGTAAACATATGGATTAAGTCAGACTATACTTTTGTACCTCTAGGTATTTGAGATGTTAAAGAAGCAACCTTTTTATCAACCAAAAGAAGGTACTTACATGAGGCTCCTTGTTCTTCTTGGAAGATGTGGGCAACCAGGACAGGCTCAACAGCTTTTTGATTCAATGATTGAAGAGGGACTGGAACCTACTTCAGAACTTTATACGGCATTGATTGGTGCTTATTGTAGAAGCAACATACTTGACAAGGCATTTGCTCTTCTTAATGTTATGATTGACCTACCTCATTGTCAGCCAGATGTTTACACCTATAGTATATTAATCAAGGCATGTGTGGATGCTAGCCGATTTGATTTGGTTGAGTCACTTTATGAACAAATGGCTTATCGTTCCATAGTTCCTAATACTGTCACTCAGAATATAGTCTTGAGTGGTTATGGTAGAGCAGGCAAGTATGCAGAAATGGAGAAAGTGCTTTTAGGGATGCTAGAGAGTGCTGACAGCAAACCTGATGTATGGACTATGAACACTATCCTGAGCATATTTGGCAACAAGGGGCTGATTGAAATGATGGAGAGATGGTATGAAAAATTCCGTAATTTTGGGATTGAGCCTGAAACGCGAACATTTAATATCCTCATTGGTGCTTATGGGAAGAAAAAGATGTATGATAAAATGTCATCTGTAATGGAGTACATGCGTAAACTCTCATTTCCATGGACAACATCAACATACAATAATGTCATTGAGGCGTTCTCAGATGCAGGTGAGGCAAAGCATATGGAATACACCTTTGATCAAATGCGTGCCGAAGGGATGAAAGCTGACACCAAGACCTTTTGCTGTCTCGTCAGGGGATATGCAAATGCAAGCCTTTTTCATAAGGTGATCAACACTGTCCAGCTAGCTGGGAAATTGGAGATCCCTGAAAACACTTCCTTATTCAATTCTGTTATTTATGCGTGTGCAAAGGCCAACGACGTAATGGAGATGGAGACGGTTTTCAAGCGAATGAAAGATAAGCAATGTCAACCTGATCTCACGACTTACTCTACTATGATTGATGCATACCAGAAAGAAGGCATGACAGACAAAGTTTATGATTTGGAACAAGAAAAGCTCATGATGGTTGCCATTCACTCCAATGACAGCCACAATGATTAGGAAAAGCTAGAGCTGCTGCCTACTTGAAAGCTAAGTATGCAGTATCTCTGAACAATGCATCCAAGCTACATCTTTTTTCTGTTTTATATAGAACTTAGATTGCCTAGATCATCTAGTTATTTTGCTGAAACTAATAATTGTCCACTGTCATTGAGTTTATGAAGTTAAGAGGTGACCTAGGTATGACTAAATACTTATTACTGATGATTATTTCTGGTGTACATCAAATTGAAATGGATATTTTGTTTTCTGTTTATATTATTGTTTTCTAACTTTTGGCATCAGGACCATCCTTTTCTCCCAATTCTGAACTGGTATGTGAATAAAATTTGTTATTTGAAGTTCAAGCAGGTTGTGCTCAGCTCTCCCTGTACTTCAAGTTTCTGGGGCCTTTTTCTATGTTTAATAAAATGGATTTCTTGGTAAGTAGTTCCTCTCTTTGATATCATTTATTAGTTTATGTTTTTTTGGGAGTGAGAGTATTGTTTGTGTTGCCAAAAGCAACTGAAATTCATTAGCTACAAGAAACCCGTCCACGGGAACATGGAAGATTCACCTCCTCCCCGCAAAGGGAAACTAACATGAAAGATACATCTTCTCAAAAATAACATGGAAGATGCACCTTCTCCCATAGAGAAAAAACTCCCTCTCAGTAGTGTAATAGCTGCGAGAGGCATTATAAAGTTCTCCTTTGTGGCTAAACAACTATTGTTTGAAGTTAATAGAAGTTTGAGGGAAGTACATTTACCTTCTTTGAAGTTGGATCCTAACACGTTCTTACTTTGTTATTTTAATTGTTAAGAAATGGACCTTTGATTTGACTCAACCCAAAAATTGGCTCATGAAGTAGAAAATTCGAAGGACCATAGAAGGAGATCAACTACCCATCACACAACTGATGTGGATCTTCTAGTCCCCTGCACATCCAAGACTGGATATCTAGAGCATTTACAGTATAATTTGAGACCCTAAAATAGGGTAAACCAAGAATTGGGATGAGTCTGACTTTGATACCATGTTAAGAAAGAGATTTTGGGTCTAACTCAATTGCATAAACTAGCTATGATACCGTATTGAAATGTGTGACCATCTCATTATATTATAACATGTTAGAGAGCACACTTTTATTAACTTAATTATATCTACACCTGAGTTTTTATAAGATGGATTCTATCGAATAAGAGTAGGGAGGTAGATTTTGGGAAGAAGATCACATGGGAGCGAGGAGGGGATGAAGTATGAAAAATAATAATAAATTTAGCTGAAAAAGAGGTTTTATGCCTTCAAAATCGATGTGGTACACATGGTTTGCCACATCAGCAACTTGTATACACAAGCCACACTTTTGTCAATCAAAGGTGTTCAACTGGTCATGGCTGAAGATAAAATGTCTAACTGATGTATCGTGCCAAATTTAATGGACTATCTAGATAATTAGCCCAGAATTTATGTAATGGACTATCAATGTATCGTGTTCATTTATGTTTTTTTTTTTTTTGGTGTCTCTGGATGGAGAGAAATAACATATGCTTTGATGGAATCTCGACTCCTATGTTTGGAATGTTTATTCAGTTGGCACTTTCTCTCCCCTCTAAACAGTGTGGATAACTTTTTGAATTTTGTTAGCTCCCTGTCTTTACCTTAGTAGAATATTGGGATTTTTTTTGGCTGTTTTACAGGTAAGTTTGCTTCATGTTTTGTTTGAAGCAGCTTCTTTTGCTCTCTTGTAACCTTTGCATCTTCTTGATGCTTTTCTAATATGATTTGATTACTTTACCCCAAAAAAAATTTAATGTAAAACTTAATATTTATTTTAATATTTGAGAGAACATTTAAAGTAAATTCTACTTTTAGTTCTGAGGGTCTTCCTTTTCCCTTCCATACTAGAATTTGCTCGAAAGAAATAAAGTGATAGCTAGGAAATGCACTATCCTACGTCAAGAGAAATGGAGAGGGCATTCTTGCATCATTTTCCTCACTTTAAACAAATACTAATTGATACAACAAGAACGGAGAAATAAGGGGCTTAAATTCCAAATAGTAGTAGTTCATTTGCATAACTTGTATGAGAAAGAACACCGGAACTAGCATGGCATGCCAAATTGGCATGATTGATACAGGCAGATCAATTTGTCAGAATGAGACTTATGACTTCAATGTTCTTCTATCTGGTCTGTCCAAACAGTAGAGAAAATATTCTCTCCAACAATAATTGCTGTCATGATCAAATTCTTTGTACTAATTAGAGCATAATATTATTAGTAGTAGCCCCATGCACAGTGACTTCAGCCTCTATAACACAAGTGTCCCTGACCAGAAAGCCGGCTCCTGGCAAACTGAAATACCCAATTGATATAAATCTTGGCCATCCACAAACCGTCTGTGATCCACTGAACCAATAGTTGGCTGCAACCAAAAGTAGTATACATGATGATTACATAGTAATGATCAATTAATCTTTCAACATTTTTACATCATTAACTTTTAAAGTAACTCTACTGCTGTTAAGTACCTTTGCCTAAGTCATGTTGGGCATTAACTTGATCAAAGATACGCATTGTAAAATCTGCATATATTTGACTACCCTGAGAAAGGCTGGTTGGTTCTGCCAATGCCAAGTATAGTGATAGATGGTTGCCTGTACCACTCCCTTTGCCCTTGGGGTATACCTGTATCTTCCTGTTTAAGTTTATACATAGATACGGATATCCATTATGTATATAACAGATATTTAGTTACACTGTTTGAAAAAAGGAAACGAGTGATTGTACCATTTATGTTCTGCTACCATGAAGGTCTTAGAGTCTACACAATCTGCAGTAAGAGCAGAGAACTTGTCGATCTTCCAGGTGTGCTTATAGCTAATGGGGTCTTTCACCATGGAGAGACAGTCTTGTCTACCACGGAACTTTTCTTGACGGACATATACCTCTGCTCCTAAGACACACGTGTCATCTACAACATACCCATTTTCTGGATTGTTGAAATCTTCTTGACTCATGAATCGATCAAATCCCCATTCCACCTTCATAGCATGGAATCTTCTTCCCTTTCCAGTAGATGTATCTGTTGTTTTAATTAAGAAGACTTGATTCTTTTAACTTTGTTATGTGTATAAAAAGAAATTAAGTAGATGTAAGAGCAGAGACCTTGAAGGACCAAGTAGTTGTCATTGTTGTGATCAAGCAAAAACAGCCGAAAACCAACATGGACCTCCCAACCTGCAGGTGCAAGTGAGGTTGCATCCGCCATCATGAGATACACAGAAACATGCTTCCCTGCTTTATTCTTTCTTTTGTTTCCATTTGGATGAAACACCAAATTCCTGCACAACTTACAAAATTTAAAAACTGCAGAGAGTAGTTATATTAATTAGATTACAGTAGCTAGGATAAATTTGCTGCACCATTTATATCCGCCAGCTTCAAAATAAGGAGAGGTGTATTTCTCAATATTGTTCTTCTTTAGAAGAGAAAGTGACTGAATTTTGATTGTGTAATGAGTAGGGGGCGTTTCTGAAATGGATGTTGAAACTCCTGCAACAAAATATTAGTAGGAGGCAGCATTAGAACATATATATATATATACAAACTGAATGAATTGAATGATATTGTACAGTAGCTTTAAATCCACAAGAGCCCACCATCTTCTTTGTAGAAATCAGCCATGACCAAGTATTTGTTATTATCTTCAAGTCTGAAGTGTATAATCATTAGCCTGTTATTTATATGTATGTATCACAATTAAAAAAATCGAATTGCCTCTCCCAAAAAGTTATCCTTAACTTAAGGCGGGTTATATATGTATCTTCTGTTAGCATAACATTCCAAAGTTCCAAATGGAGGTTTCGAATTCATATTCACACTCTACAATGTTCCCATCTGTTGTTGCTTATTACCAGATTCTACAACATGTAGGGATGGTAATGGAGTGCGGTGGGTTTAAGGCTATGCGGGGCAGAGCGGGTTTAAGGTCGTGCGGGGCGGGTTGAGTGGGCTTTTTAAAAATTAATGGGAATGGGGCGGTTTGCGGGTATATGTGATTTTATGCGGGTTCAAACTTATTTCTAATTTTTTACATGTTATAAGAGTAATAGAGTATTATTTATTAAGATAATTCTTTAAAACTACTAAAATATTCAAGATAGTAAATGAAAATGATTCAATAAAAAATAATACAATTTCTTACATGTTTCTCAATTGACCTCTAGAAATTTATTTTTCAAGTTATTATCTATTAAATTAATACAATTTAATGAAAAAATGAATTTATTTTATGAATTTTATTTTTAATATCAAACTTAACTAGAAAAAAAATATTTAAAAAACTATGCGGAGCAGGTCTATGCGGGGTGGGTGGGACGGGTTGATAATGAAAAATGTTGTTCTGTGGGGCGGAGCGGGTTAAAAAATTTGCGGGTTAAACTCAACCCACCCCGCACACCATAACATGTTTTTTTTTTTTTACCACCCTCTTCCTTTCTTAACCTATTTTAATAAATTTAGGTTTAGAAATTCTTTTCATTTTATGTTTAAAAGATGTTTTTGGTGAAGTGCATAAAATTTCTTTATTTCTTAAATATGTATCCGATATTTAAATTTATTTATTTGATATCCAATATTGATAGAATTAATATCTCAAAAGGTCACTCAATTATGATTCTTTATGTAACAAAATCATTGAACTTTATTTTGTATCAACAAAATTACTCAACTTGGGAAATTTGTTTTTCAAAATCACTCAATCAAATTTATCATTTTTTTTATAAAAATCCAATATGAAAAGATAAATTATTTTGATACTATGTGAACTTGGATTCCACAAATAAATAAATTAAAGAAAACCCATAAATAACCTTAAAGAATGAGGAAATATTTTTTTTTTTAAGTTGGGATAATTTTTTAATGAATAGGTTCGTTTTAAAATTTATGAGCCTTTTTAGACCTTAATTTAATTAATCTAACGTTTGTATATCGGATAGAAATATATAAACAATATTAGATCTGATTGTTTATCTAAAAGAATAATCTTTTAAGTGTATTGTAGACAATGAAATTTGAATTGGGAAAATAATAATTAGGATAAAAAAATATTGCAACAATTGTATTTATTGATTTCAGAATATGAGTGTTACAACTTTATGATTCATCTTTTCGAATATATGTATTCAAGGGCTCTTGAGTTTGATCTTGAACTTGTTCTAGACTTGTACTTGAATTCAAAGGCTTTTGAGCTTGTTCTTGAATCTGGTGGTCTTGAACTTGATCTTGACTTGTACTTGAATTCAAGAGTTTTTGAGCTTGTTCTTGAATCTGGTGGTCTTGATCTTGAGTTGTTTAGAACTTGATCTTGACTTGTACTTGAATTCAAGGGCTTTTGGGTTTGTTCTTGAATCTAGTGGTCTTGATCTTGACTTGTTTTTGAATTTGAATGCTTGAGTACTTGAATTTTTGAACTTATGACTTTTAGAGAAATCTGCGGCGTTTGATCCACGAGATTTCTCTAGCTTCTTGTTAGAATTTTGGGGTCTTTTTAGAATTATTTTATAGTTGTAGAATGGAAGAGTTATAATGAGAACAAATTTTCCTTCAGCCAATCAAATTTAAGTGAAATGGCGAAGGAGTAATGATAGAAACAGGTTTCCTTCGGCCATTCAGATTTAAGTGACATGATGATATTTGATTGGTCGGAACACATCACTTGTACATGTAACACATTTTTATTGGCCTTTTATTGGAATAGGAATGTCATATCATTTTGACACATGACATGATCCTATTGACTTCTTTGTTTGACGTGGCATGCCATGTCATTTGACACGTAATACCAAACAGGGCCTTTAGGATGATATGACATTGAACTTAGCAAAGTAGGCTCACCATTTGTAGCTCAAATTAATGGATTAGTCCAAATTGAACTTTAATTAAATCCATATTTATTGGACTTAAATAATTAATCCATAATATTTTTTTGGATTAATATATCTTGAATTTAATATAATCCGAATCATTTAATGAATTTATATCTAATAAATTTTAAATCTACATTTGCCTAATTTTTTTTAAAAAAAAAATTGGAGCAAGGGACATTTGTATAAATTATCTGAAATTTGAAGTATGGTAGAAGAAAAATAAAATGAAGCTTTCAAAATAAAAATAGCAAATAACAAACTTTGCTAAATTTAACCTTCAACTTTAATCTTCATCCATGGATGAAGACAGCACAACTCCCACACCCTCTACCCCTCCAAAACCCCAGATATAGGTTTGTACCCTCAGATAAGTACCATTCTACAAATCTTATTCCAATCTCAAATGGCTTCAAAGATAAGCTACTGAGGAATGAACTTATTTCCGATGTAATTATCGGGGACGAAAGTCCTATTAGTAGTAGATGTTGTAATGATCTTCTAGGTCATTTTTTTCATTTTCCTGTATTTTTTATATTTAGAGTTTTCCTATAACCGTCCCGAGTCAATTATGACTTAGTAGGACTGACAGGACGGTCACCAGACATGTTGTTTGTTGTTTATGCTAGTTTCCATGATTTGGAGCTTCTGAAATTTAGATATTTAACTTCGATAAAAAAATTTAGGTAAATGACTTCTAAATGTAATTCTAATTGTTTCGTTAGCTTCAAAATGTCGATTTTAGTCTAAATGGACCTTTGGTTAGGGTCTCGAGGATTTCGGGCTCATTTCAAGCTACCTTATGATTTTTAGCTATAATAGAGCTTGGGGTATAGCCGTATAGGACACAATTTTCATCAAAATGACCTCCATATTGGAAGTTTTGACAGTCTCATTGAGTCTGGAATGTTGTTTTAGGTTGGGGCATATTCAATTTGCGTTCGTGGGACTCTAAATGAATCTTGAGGGTCCATTTGAAACATAAGATTTTATCCCTAGTATGTTGGTACAGTAGTTGTTAATGATACTTCTCTCGTAGGGCTTGCCTCATTTTGGCGGAACCGCTCCAACGGTGAGCCACCCATTCCAGCTATGGCTTCTGATATCATTCATACCACCCATACCAGCTATGGCTCCAATGGTGCCCCGCTCCTGCAGAGCTTGATCGCTTCAACAATGTTGCTCTAGTAGGATAGGGTCCGCTTCTATGGAGTAGGCGTGCTCCCATTGACCTCCGCTACTACGTGGCCCTTTCCACACAGACAACACTGCACTCACGACCTCGGGTCTACTAGGCGGTCGTGGGGGTTTGATCTCTCTCATTTTCTTCACATAGAAGAAGTCCCTTTTGAGCTCGATTAGAAGGGACATATTTGGGGAATTGTCGTGGTTGAGCTTGGAATAGCGTAGGATCATTATCTCACTTCGAAACTTGTATGTAATGAACTTCTAGGTCATTAATATTTATTCCATTATTTTTGGCATTTAGAGCATTTCTATAGTGACCTCAAGTCATTTATAACTTGCTAGGATTGATAGTTCGGTCACTTGGTCGTTCATTTACTTTTTGTGCAAGTTTTCATGCTTTGGAGCTTTTGAAATTTGAATGGTTGACTTTGGTCAAAACTTCAGGTGGATGGCCTCAACATCCAATTTTGACGGTTTCATTAGCTCTGAAACGTTGAGTTTGGTCCGAAAGGACCTTCAGTATGGATTCTGAGGCTTCTCAACTCATTCCGAGCCACCTTGTGGGTATTGACTTTAGATGGAGTTTGGGTGTGGGACCCACTTTTCATCGAGATAACCTCAGTTGAAGTTTTGACATCTCCGTTGAGTCTGGAATGCCAAATTTAGTGAGATAACATATTTTGTTTGCGTGCATGGGCATCCAAACCAATCTTGAGTACCTAAGTTGAGTTTGTTGGGACTTCGTTAAATTTTTTGGTGCATTGTGTTAGTGCAGACGCTTAAGCAGCCCTAAGCGAAAGTCGCTTTAACGGCCAGGGTGTCACTTAAGCAAGACCTACCAGCTCAGGCCTAGCCGCTTTAGCGGCCCTAACTTTGCTTAAGCGGCCAGGGGACCACTTTAGCAGTAAGCTGTCTACATGGCCAGACCGCTTTAGTGATAAAGTCATCTCTTTTGCGATGCTGCTTAACTGGCCATAGTGACCGTTTTTTTGGCATTTACAGGAAGTTAAATTAGTTTTTTCGGATTATTTTCTGTTATGTTGT
Source organism: Solanum etuberosum (assembly GCA_029582245.1). Taxonomy (NCBI): domain Eukaryota; kingdom Viridiplantae; phylum Streptophyta; class Magnoliopsida; order Solanales; family Solanaceae; genus Solanum; species Solanum etuberosum. Next base: position 84,381 of record JAJONR010000708.1, read on the forward strand.
ATTTGATTTTGGAGCTTTGAGAACTCATTTCTTTGTGGGAAATCAGTGTTCTTATGGGAATTTGTTAGTGGATTGCTTGGGCAATTTGGTTGGCTCGTTTTTCACGCGTATAGAACTGTAAGTTCCCCTCCCTCCTTTTTTGTTGTGAGCTTTAATGGTGAATTGACTTCTTTTGTTTGCATTATCTGAATTGGTTATTTTTCGAGCTCAGATTGTGTCCATTTTCTAGGCACAAGTTCCTTGAGCTAATTAGGACCAATTAACAGAGTCAATGTTGGGATTTCTGATGCAGGTCCCACAATTCTGTTTTTGACTCGTTCTTTGGTTCGTCTTCAATTATTTTGATTTTGGTGCCGACAAGTCTGTATTGATGTTGTGTTCATATTTTTAATAGCGGGGAAACAATTGGAAGCCTTTCGGAAGGGGACACTACAGAAGTGTGATTCTGGAGCATGTGTGCTCAACTTTGAGGTAGGCTACGGCTTACTAGTCTTTAAATTGAACTTGTGATTGTGAATTCATGTTATTATTTGTAGCTTTTTCTTGTCCTTATCCTAGACAGAGACTAGTGACGGCCTTAGACTTGCGTTTTGCAGTTCATAAGCCTTTTAGATACTCAGACGTCACTCCGGACGACTTAGCTCCGTATAAACTGATATAGCAGACTTGAGTTTGATAATATGAGCCTTATCTAGGCAGAAAATCAACTCTCGTTACCTTTCATCCATAACTCTCCTTATGATATGGCCCCAATGTTTTCAATTGTGGAACCGGGCTTCGTTCGACTGTTTTGGGATTGATCTTGGACTCAAGCTTAGAGTGGCTTGTGGCAGCTATGCAGTTGGGCCCAATTCATGGTAGTCCTTATTATGATGACTTATGTTAGGTATTTCTTCCCTGAATGATCTTATAGTCATGGTTCAAGTCGTGGACACACTGATCTTATAGTCGCGGTTTAAGGTTCGGGCACATCGTCTTCAGTCACAGTCTGAGTTTCAAACACATTACCCTTGTCAGGTTGAGATCTGGCGGTATGGTTCTATTGGGTTCTTCGCATGTCTTAGCCGTGGTTTGAGGTCCGGACTATGCACTCCCTTATTTTGGATTTCACTAGTTCTCATTCATAAACAGTTGTAGCTCTTCTGTCTACCCATCGGGCTTAGAAGAGTCCATTTGGGTTATTTACTTTCAATTGTGCACGAGTGTACCTTCTGGGCTCATGGGCCCCAGTTAGGTTAATAGCTAGTTTCTTGCTGTTCTTTTCATTCATTCCTGGACTCGTGTGCTTTGTAGTTAGTCTTTCATTATCATTTCGCTCGCTTGACCTTTAGTTGCTTTTACTTTCTTGCTTTACGAATTGATTTTACTTTTCAAGTTCACTTGACCTATGATGCCTACTGAGTACTTGTTGTTTTGGAACTCATGCTGCACTCTGCATTTGTTTTCTTGATGTAGATCCTAGCGCTAGTCGTCAGCGTTGATTCAGGCAAGTTGCGGAGGACTTCGGAGTTGAGGGTGCGATGATGGCGTCCTAGTTCGGCCTATCTTCTTTTGTACATAGTTGTTGGATATTCTTTTGTCTTCCACACAAATATGTACTTTTTGTCCACTTTTGAGATTTTTACTCGTATCGTATCTTTGTACGGATTTCCACCAGGTCATGGGTTTGGATCTTGTACTTCTGGCTTTTGTATTTATGTTATTATTATTCTTTTTTCCACAGTGTACCTTGCTTTCTTGTTGATTATTGTTTCTATCCAATATGCATATTGCTTGTCGTTTTTGGATATAGATTGATGTACCTATTACTGGACTATGGTAGGTGCCATCATGACTCGTCTTTTCGGGTCGTGACATCGTAAGTCTTGTTAATCTTCCCGTTCTATTCCTGAAATTGGTATTCTTGAGTTAGTATGGGGTAGGACTGTTTTGGGTAATGTTTGAGCTTGGAATGTGCCCAACCTTTTGGTACAAGTTCCTTGAACTATTTTTGACCTATTGGTGGAGTCAATTGGGTTGTTTCGTGCATCGGTACGATGGGTTCATTCGTTACCCAATTTTGGCCAAGAGATTCCTTATTGCATTATGGATATCAAATAGCTCCTATTGTATCAAACCCCGAGTCACTACCTCAAAAGTGATCTTTAGCGGCAATTAATTAACGACAATAGTTTAACTGTCACTAAATATGTAGTTTTAGCGGCAATTAGCAATCTTTGTATATGTTCCTAAAGCCTTTAGCGACATTGGATCCAATGACAATTAATTAATGTCGGTAAAGACTTTAACACTCTTTGTTAATGTGTATATTTATTGCCGCTAAAAGGTATTTTTATTGTAGTGAGTCTCTGCCCTAGGCGTGATCGACACTCGGAAACCATTACTTTTCCCAAGCAAACCCTAGACTTGGCTTACTACAGAATGGAAGAATACACTTATGCGGAAGCTTTAAAATGATAAACATTCACACCTCCTAACATGCTTTATGAAAAGTCTGAAATACAAGTATGAATCAACATAATAATAATGTTTATGATATTTGAAGATCAAGACTTAACTGATTCACTAACTTATGTATGAAACCTCTACTGAACTAAGATAGGTGTTTGGAAAAGACCCACCACTACCTGAATAATAAACAAAAATGTCTGTGTTGAATTTGCTTTCAGTTACTGCAGTAATTTTTTTTAGCATAATTAGTTACCTAGCTTTAAGATGAATTTGAAATTTAAATATTTGTTAGATTTTTTTAATTGTCAAGATTATTTAACCATTTTTGAATTTTTGTTATGCAGATTTTCTGCAGACTATGTTTTCAAGTTGGCTATTTAAAGCCCTATTATGCTTAATAAAAATATTGAGAGATATTTCAATCAATTCGTTTTTCTGCCCCACTTTTAAAAACTCCAACAGTGGTATCAAGAGCTTTATTAATCTTACGGGATCTGTGAGTTCTTCCAAAGGACTACCATATTATTTTTAATCTGTTAGGACTACTTTGAACCCGCAAGGGTTATTTTTCAATCCATTTTAACCCGTTAGGGCTATTTTCAACTTGTGTTTTTTTCAAAAAATTTTAACCTAAAAAAATGGTAAGCAATAATCTCTCTTTCAATGCCCCACAAATTTCCACGAACGAAACTATCAAATTTGGTTCCTGAGAATAAAATCATATTTTGAAAGCAATGTGATATGTGATGGAAGAAAAATCCTTACAACAACATTTTGCAAATCCTACAAAAGTTCAGATTAAAGCACTTTCACAAGATCTTTTAGCCACGATAAGGTTATTGAAGGCGTTTTCTTAAGCACAAAGTGTAAAGAAGAAAAAGAAGAAAGAAAAAAAAATTAAAGTTAAAAAACAATGAACATATATAATTTAGCATCAACTGCCAAATCAGAAATTTAGGAGGAATATTTCTTAAATTACAGTATCTAAAGCAAAGGAAAAGTGTTGAATTTGCTTTTAGTTACTCCAATAATTTTTTTATATTCCTAAATTACAGTATCTAAAGCAAAGGAAAAGTGTTGAATTTGCTTTTAGTTACTCCAATAATTTTTTTTGCATAATAAATTACATAGCTTTACGATGAATTTGAATTTTAAATATTTGTTAGGATGTTTTAATTGTTGAGATCATTTAGCCTTTTTTGAATTTTTGTCATGCAGATTTTCTGTAGATTATGTTTTCAAGTTAACTATTTAAAACCTTATTATGCTTCACAAAAATATTGAGAGATATTTCAATCAATTATTTTTGTTGTCCCATCTTTTAAAAACACCAAGAGTCTACTAAATAATGAGATAAATAACTGAACTGGAGCCCTCCAAAACCAAGGAGGTCTCACCAAAAGTTGATGGAAAGGATCTCAACGAAGTACTTGATGTTGATCTTGAGTCAGGGGCGGACCTACAGTGGGTCAAGTGGGTTCATATAAACTCACTTTGTAGATAATTACACCGTATATATATCAGTTTTTAAAATTTTATAGGTATACATTAAATTTTGACTCAATTTAGCACAAGTGTGGTGCTTAGCCTAGCGATGAAGAGGGTTCATTTTGTCCAGCCAACTTGAGTTTGATTCTCGCTTCCAACATTGTTTATTTTATTTTATATCTTGAACCCACTTTGTGAAAATTATTCAAAACTTTCGTTTTCAATTCAACTTACTAATTTTCGAGGTGTTACACATGTAGAATGAAATATATACCAACAAACTCGATCTAGAAGTATGTATTAGGTAAGACATAATTGTATGATATGTTTGAACAAAATAACATCAAAATTAATCAACATGCGGATTGTACTTATATAACAAAGACTCAACTTCGCAGGGTTAAACCACACCCAATAATTTTATTTTCAACAATCAAGTCGGTCGAGTAAGCTCATTGATCATCAATTTTATTACATTAATCTCCCCCTTAAAATTTTAGTTTAACCCATTGTACACATATTCTAATTTTATTTATATAATTTTAAATTATTTGTACTTATTAGCATGAAATGCATATGCATCACATGTATCAAATGCATGAATGTTATGGATGGATTAAGTTATATATATGGAGATTAATTTAAGATTTTTTTTAAAAAATAAATCAGTTTGATACATTACACACATTTAATATGCATTGTTTATTTTACAGTATTTGTTTATGTTTTTTTAGAAAAATAAAGGTTTCTTCACTATCGTGAAAGTTAGCTTTATAATTTCTAATGTTTAATTTATGTACAATTTAATATCCGTATCTTTATTTCACATGTATAAAATAATTTATATAGGAAAATAAAGGAAAAACCCAACAACTAATCCTTAATTTTTTTTTTTGTTTTTAATAAAAGTAAAATTTCATATGAATTCATTTAACTCATTTTTTGTGTTGAAATCAGTCGAGTGAATTGACATGCATAGTGATGCATTTGACATTTATCAGAGAACTCTATGGATACAAAAAATACTGCACAGTTCAACCCTAAGAGCCACAGAAATGCAAATTTTAATGGGCAGTTACTTATGGTGCGGATAATAAGGTAAAAAAAATAAAATCATGTTATTACACAAAGAAATAATTTCAGATGTGCAATGTAAATTAGCTTTCAAGATGACGAATGGAACAATTAAGAAATTATCAGAAGATGTGGAGATTTATATATTTTTCAAGCTCCCGATGAAATCTATTACGGGATTCACATGTGTTACTAAAAGTTGGTGCAATCTCATACAATCGTTCAGTTTCATCAATCTTCATCATAACTATAGCTCTACAACAAAAGATGAATTCATTCTATTTAAGCGATCATTGAAAGAACAAAATGTCCGAAGTCCTAATGGTGAAGATGATCTTGATTATATTTCTCGTGATCGGTTATGGTAGTATCTTTCATCAAATCAACGGTCCATGCCATGGTTTGATTGTTTTAACAGATTATATAAACTTTGTTATATTAAATCCAGCTACAAGAAAATATTGGCTTCTCCCAACTAGCCCGTTTGTTTGCCCATGTGGTTTCTATCGTTCTATTGGAGGTGTTGGATTTGGCTATGACGCGATCCAAATGAACTTCAAGGTAGTTCGAATTTCAGGGGAAGAACCATTTAATGACCCTAGTGTGGTGGATTAGATAGGGGAGGTTTATGATTCGTGGAGAGAACTATATTTTGGGGAAGAAGAGTTTCCTTGGCCTTATAACTTTCCTTTTTCGGAGATGTATTACAAGGGTGTTTTTCATTGGTATGCATGCCCATATAAATTTGGTGGTAATTCTTTGTTTTGATAGCAGCACTGAAGTTTTTCGCTTAATGCAAGTGCCTGAAGCGTGTTCCTTGTATGATGAGAAGGTTCATTGCCTCGCAATCTTAGATGAGTGTTTAACATTTATTTGTTACCCTGACCCGCCAAGGACAAGTAGTCCAGTTCAAGAAATAACTGATATTTGGATAATGGAAGAGTATAATGTGAATGAATGATTCTTATTTACAATTAGATGTCCAATCCCCGTTGGCTGTTTGGAACGATCCTTTATTGCTTCTTCAAGATAAAAGGGGACTTGTGATTTCATATAATCTAAACTCTGACAAAGTTGAGGAATATAAATTACATGGTTATCCAGGGAGTTTGAGAATTATAGTTTATAAAGAGAGCTTGATGTCAATCCCTAAAAGTAGCACACAAGTTCAAATTTTTTGCAAAATTCATCAAGATATGAACCATTAAATCCTGTTGAGGCAAACAACTTGTTTTATAATTTTTTTGAAATTACAAATTGCTCACCATGTCTCCTCTTACATCTTTTCTTTCGTTGTTAATTTAGTGAAAACTAATTATACTCATATGTTCTCTTTCAATTTGGTGTCACTCACATGTTGGTTATTTGGATATATATACTTGCTTAGTTTTGAATTGACTAAATTTATAAGTTGCATTCACAATCTCTTATTCCATAACTAGACAGTAAAATTCTTTTTAAAAAAAGTGTTATTTAATTTACATTGTAGAAGCCTTTTGATTAAATTAACTGATAACAAAAAGTTATGAGGACTTTTATAGTGAATTCAACTTAAGAGGCTATAACCAAAAAAAATTAGTTTCAAGGAACTGGTGTACACTAAAAACTGAAATTCATGTTGTTACGATCCAACTTCCCGAGTCATGATAGCACCTACTGAAACCCACCAGTGGGTAAGCCGACCCGTACCTAGAACGACAGGCAGTGAGTACAAGGGTAGAACCGAACAAAAAATAATAGAAACAATGAGAAAAGATAGAAACGGAAAGCAAACCAAAGACTAAATAGAAAAGAAACCCTCCTATAACCCGGAAGTCACGAACACAAAGTTTTCTAACAAGATAAATACAAGTCCCAAAAGTAGACCACAACAAGCCGTCTCAAAGGCAAAAGATAAGCTAACATATGAATAGAAGGAGACAGGCTAGTCCAGGACGCCATGTGCTCACCCTCGTCTCCGATATCCACAATCTGCAAAACACGGCACGAACGATCACCACTGGTAGTGGTACTAGGACCTGCATCACGAAAAGATGTAGAGTGTAGCATAAGTACCAAAACAAAGGTACTCATTTGGCATCACAGAGCGAAAGGTAAAAATAATTTGATAAGATAGAATCTAGACACAACAAAAGTCAAAGCGGAAAAGAAAGAAGGAACACGAGTATACAAAAAGTAAATCTAAGTACAACTAAACTAAACCTAACTGGACCCCCAAAAGCCCAGAAGGTACACTCGTGCGCAAGTTTAAATAAAAACCCGAACGGACCCCCATAGGTCCGATAAGTACACATGATATCTAAGTCTATCAGAAAGAAGAGTAATCAAGATCCAAAACCAAGAAGATCAGTCGGGCTCCCAGCCCAAGTAGCCAAGAACCAGTCAATTCTCAGCCTAGCTAGAAAGAGTGACAATCAACCCATGCCATCCAGCCATACAGTCCACTCCCAGGGGCGTAAGCCTCTGAGCTAGCAAGAGTGACTCGGGGGCGGATCAACACCATATAGGATTTCAGATATCCAAGCCGCCCAGCCAGCCACCCCACTCTCAGTGGCGTCAGCCGCTCAGCTAGTAAGAGTGCCGAGGGTGTATCAATTCCGAAGAGGATCTCAAATGGGCTCCATGCCACTGTGGATCAACATCCACTCCTAAAGGTATCACGAAAGGCTCCAAGGCGAAATCACTTTAGTTCTGAGAAATCATACAATCTCTGTAATGCATCGGAGCCACAAAAATATATAGAGGAGATAGAATGGGCCAACAAGCTGCACAAACGCCTAAACTAAGGCTCATTCTATCAGACCCAAGTATGCTATTCCATTTTTCAAGGACCTAGTCCATATGAACGACGTCGGAGACATACCAAGGTCACAAGGTGCATGGTTCTAAGTCAACATTAGTCTATCCTAGACTAAGGCCAAAACATGCTCCAAAAACCATGTAGTAAAACAAGTAAATCACATAGTATGCGACAACATATGTACAACCCAGCTAATCATGGTACTACCCTAGAAACAGTAATAATCAACCTTTAAGTCATGGCTTCTAAAAAGAAAAGCAGGAATAACTAGGTACTCACCCCAATTCACACTAATCATCATGAATTCACACATTCATGCTCAGTCTAATTAGAAAGAAAGTTGTACCCTACTTGTAGGCCAATTGCGTATGCTCCAAATCACAAAGTTGGAGTTTTTCCTTTCGAACGGCCTCTTAACGCTGCCACACAATCAAAAATAGGATCACAACGTCAATACGGTCGTTTAGACACCAAATCACCCAAACGTAGATGGATAAATTTTTAGAGTTAAATGGGAATCGTGGGACTCGCATTAGAATTTATGGAATTGACTCCATCAAGAGGTCATAAACTACACCTCAAACTTGTTTTCCAATGTAACACCCCGGAAACTAGTAGGCTAAACTAGAGCTTTACGTGAGAGTTTTAGAGTTTGACGTGAGGGTTAAAAATGTAAAATGGCTTCCCGTACTTAGAATGAAGGTTTTAGGATTAGGGCGTCAAGGTACGACCCCTCAAGGACCAACCAAGGGTCCTTGAGGGGGACCCGAAACAGTCCCTAAAAGCTGCCCAGAAATGGGCCACCTACAGATGGGACTCACGACCCGTAGGTGGACCCACACCCCGTAGGTGGGGGTCGTGGGTCAAGGCCCCTTGATCCTCTATTTTTTTAGCCCCAGCCCTCCACTCACGAAGGACTAGTACGGTCCGTAGAACCACCCACGGTCCGTGGGTCAGGGTCTCGTGGGTTAATTGATAATTAGTTAGGGGTTTAGTAGGGTCGTTTTATTAGTTATTAGGCAACCTATATATACCTAATAGACCCTTAATTAGATGATTCCAAAATCATTATTCTAAACCCACCAAAAAAGAAACCCAACTCCTCTCCAAAAATACTCTCTCTCGAGTTTCAAGGAAGAAGAAGAAGAAGAAGAAGAAGAAGAAGAAGAAGAAAAAGGTGAAGTCTAGGGTTGAATGAGCAGCCTTTTATTCTCAATTTCATGGTGAATCTTCAATAAGGTATGGTGGCTTTTCATCTATGGGTAGCCTTCACCCATAGAGCCCCTCCAAAACTAGATTTCAAAGCTTTCAAGTTCCCAAAAGTTAAGGTTTTACTCTAAGTCATGAATTCCTTTTCAAAAATGATTTCAATGATTTAATTGCTTTATATTATGATCAAATCGATGAATTACTACTGTTTTCATGATGAATTACCCAAGAATCCCTGAATTTCTCCTATTTTCCCAAATTGGATCTCAAGTGTGGATGTGGGTTGATTATGATGAAATTGCATGACTTTAGTATGATTATACATGTATTCTTGATTACCCTAAGATTCTAGGGTGAAATTGATATAGTCTAGTGTTATTCCATGAAAGAGGAAATTGAGGGCTTAGATGTGACCTTCTAAGATCGATGAACTTCTTTATGAATTGCTTGGGATTCGATGACCTAGATATGAATTGCTTACAAGTAAAGCTTGTAGTCATGAATGGATTAGGCTAGGGCTTATATGATGGATCATGGTTGAGTAGTATTGATATTGAGGTTACATGATGCTATATGACTATAATTGGCTAAGAATGAAGCATGTGGTTAGTTTACCTTGAGAGTTAGGTATACATGATGACCATGTGAGGTATTTCTTGAGAGTAAGGCTTGTAGTATGAAGATGATTTCTAGAGCTTTAAGGGTAAAAACTAATATGAATGAGCTATGAATGTTGAGGCTTTAAAAAGGAAGCTATTATGTATGTTGAATTGTATATGGCCTTATTGTGGAAAGACTTTACCCACATGACCTATAATATGAGTAAATGAGTTTATGCATGTAATGAATGAACTACTTAAGTTATGATTATATCCATGTCTAATGTAGTGAATTCTAGATGTGTTGATTTAATGTGATCTATGACTCTTGAATGCAAGATATGAGAATTATGCATGATTGTGAGATTATATACATGCTTTATGAACACTTTGAGAATGAAGTGTCTATGATGATAATAGTGTTGTTGTGTCATTGAAAGGACATCCTCACACACACACACTCCATGCATGAACATTACTATGATGTAACTAAGGTGTTGTTGAAAGGTCATTCTCATATGCACCCTTACACATGACTATGTATGAAATGTCCATGACCATGATAATCTTGTTGTGTTGATTGAAAGGCTAATTCTCATGAACACACTATGAACAGGATGTGAAAGGTTTACTCACATAATAATGATTCTAAGGTTGAAAGGCTTTTCTCACCACTTGAATCAATGAGCCATATAATGATATTGTATTGGATTGATTGTTAAGACATTCTTCCATAAACATGAACTTAAGTCAAGACTTAACATGAATTTAATGGGAATTATACCTAGCACCGAGTGGATATGAATATGAGATGGAAGCTTTTATGCCAGCAGTCCGACTTCTTAATACATTGAGGTATTGTCTACTGTTTTAAAAGCTTTCTTTATACTGCATCTTTATTGTTGCTTTTACATTGAATTAAGTTGAGTATTTATGAGTATCCTTGAGTTGAGTATCCTTGAGTTGAGTTGAGATGAGGTGAGTATGTTCTTCCTTTTTATCAGTTCAAGTTTATGTCTGTGTTTTAGAGTTCCCCTTGCATGCTCATATATTCAATGTACTGGCGCCATTTATTATACTGATTGTTACTTGATATTTTATATATATTGTGTATGACGGCCTAATGTGCTACTTGTTGATAATTTATTTCTTTGATAGTGTTGAACTGTATTATAAATTGTATTCTCTCGTACATTCTATGAGTCTCTCAAAAACACTTCACGCACAGTCACATGAATGCAGTTATGCATCGTAATTTCAATGGAGATAAAGCTAGAGTGTTTCAGCACCTGATAAGAGTTGGACCAGCAATGAAGTCGAAAGAGCGCTGCTACCGATAAGTTTCCCCTCCCTAGCTCGAGTTGTCTACTTGAGTAAGCTAGTCTAGATACCTATCTCCTTCAGGTTTGAACCTAGTAAAACTGGATTATAGACAAGGTTATCCTAGAAGACTCCACTTATTTGCATCATTTGCATTTGACTTAGTCAGCCTCGAAACAAGAGTTTGATCCGTCTAGGAAAAGTATCCCTCAATTACTTGACCACTTAGATCATTTTATGTGCTAAATGAAAATGCATTTATTTAGAAAGTCTCTATAAGTTGACTCATTTTAGTATGATTAGTGTAATGAAAAAAAGCTACTTTTTCAATTTTTATAAAATAAAAAAGGGAGAAAACACAAAAATATTTCTCTTTTAGAAGTTATTACATTTCTTAAAAATAAATAAAAGATTTTGCACTACTTTAAAAAATAAAATTTTATTTATATTTATTTTTTACAGTTAATAAAAAAAATTCAAAATATTTTTCTTTCATAATACTTTGAAAAATAATGCATTTGTCAAGTTTCAATATCTTAAAAAATATTTAACAATCCAATTTGGATGAACTACGCACACCTGATTTTCACTTTAATGAGATACGTAAACACCCTTCTTTTGGTTAGGTGATCTTTATTCAAAAAAAAAAAATTAAAAAGTTTCCTTTACTTCTTCAAAAAAATTTAAAAAAAATTCAAAAAAAAAGCCTTGATCTTTATTCAACAATTTTTTTGATCTATTTACCAAAACAAAACAAAAAAATATACTTATTAAAGGTAATATTGGAACTTTTCAAATTCCTCATGCAAACGAAAAAATGTAAAAAAATTTATTATTTTCTTATTTATTTTTTATTTAAGTTTGGTAGGAAGTTCAAGATCAAAAATAGAATTTTCTTAATTTTCTTTTAGTAATTCAAAAAAATAAACTAAAATATTTTATCTCAAAGTTCTAAAAAAAGAAGAAAAAAAAATCTTTGTTATTTAGTTTTAGTCAAAAAAAATTATGAAAAGATCTTATTCATGTTTTCAAGCATGTTACACACGCAATCCCTAAAAAAATTATGCAAAAATCTTATTCATGATCTCAATGTATTATCAAATATTTTTTTTTTTAAAAATAAATTAATTATAATAAGGAAATGGATATAGATGAGAAAGTTAGATTTAAACATTAGATTCTCTAAGCTCATTCTATAAATAAATAGACATGTGTATGCATGATATGCAACATGTGGTTATAACTGAAGAATGTCTAAACATAACAAGATTTATTATCAATGCACACAATTATCTTAAAGGTGGTTGGTTTGTGGTTAAACGTGCATCTCATCCATACAATAGAAGGTCAAAAGGGAAAGAGAAAATGACCCCCAAAGATGGAAAATAGTCGGACAATGATGAAGTCCAAAATCAAGTGGTTTCACAAGAATTAGTGTCAGTCGAGGAAGTAAGGATGTTGAGACAACAAATAGCTGAAATGTACAAAACTTTGATAAACGGACAAGCTCCACCATCTTCAATACGTGAGTATCTGAATAAGAATATGTCATCTCATATCCATATCCACCTGGATTTGATCCATATGCTAATACATCCAATGTCGCCGAAACTTCCACGGCACACCATTTGAATACGCCTATGATGAGTAATGCACTCTTCATTCCAACTTCACCAACTAATACAGTTCTGCAGCCCACAATGGTGTCAAAATCCAACAATGATTTTTCACCCAAAATTCAACATGATTGAGATTATAACCCTGAACTGACTCTTGAATTCTCAACTCTTATCCCCACACTCATCAGTATAGTTTCCCTGTCGAAGTTGACAAATTTATTAAAATCGAGAAACATGAAGAAATGACTAGAAAAATAAAGAGCTTAGAACAGAGTGTAAAATATATACAAGGGCTAGAAGGTCATAAAAGTGTCTCATTCAGATATTTGTGCATGCTTTCCTACGTTTATTTATCAATCGGTTTTAAAACTCCAAAGGTTGAGAAATATGATGGTCATAGAAATCATGTAGCTCATTTAAAGAGGTATTATAATCAACTAAGAGTGGCTGCAAACAACGAGGAATTGCTCATGACTTATTTTGGAGAAAACTTGGTGGGAATTGTCTCAGAATGGTTCATAGATCAAGATATTTCCTGCTGGCATACATGGGATGATTTGGCTCGATATTTTGTGCAACAGTTTCTATATAACATTGACATAGTACCAGATCACACTTCACTTTCCAACATGAGGAAAAAGACCATCAAATTTTTTCATGAATATGCTATTAGGTGGAGGGAGCAAGCTGCTAGGGTTAAGCCACTAATGAAGGAGTCTGAAATGATTGATGTTTTTCTCCAGGCACAAGAACCCATCTACTTTCATTATTTACTTTCCGTTGTAGGAAAAACATTCGCCAAAGTTATTAAGATTGGAAAGATGGTGGAAAATGGCATTAAGTCTGGAAAGATTGTAAGTCAAGCTAGTTTAAGAGCCATGACACAAGTTATTAAAAATAAATCGAAAAATCTTGGGGGGAAAGAAAATGAAGGAGGATGTAGCTACTATTGTGTCAGGGACCAAAAGAAGTTCAAGGGGGCCACTTTATCAATATGCAAAATCTCAATCTCATCATTATCACCCCATGGAAGGCACATAATACTCTATGGTCGCACTTTAATATGCGGTCTATAGTGCATAACCATATGCACATCCACCAAACTATTTTCAATGGCGAGAACCAACACATCAAAATATTCGTCCTCCTCAAAATTTTCAAGCACCTTATAATCCCCATTTAAGACAGAGACTTGAAGGAGGTCAAAGACCTATGAATAATTTCACACCGATTGTAGAGTCTTACACAAGTTTATTTGAGAAACTGAATGTTTGAATATGATAGAGCCGATTCCTCAAAATTATGCATATCTACGTTCAAAAGGTTTCAATCCTATAGCATGATATGCATACCATTATGATGCCCATGCACAGTATTGGATATTGTCGAACTTTGAAAAGTGAGGTGGAAAAGATGATCCAAACAAAGATGATTGTGGTCCAAAATAATAACCCCCCAAATGTTATTCAAAATCCTTTATCGGCACCTAATGATGTACACTTTATTGAGATGATATGTAATGACAAAGAATACGAAAATTCTCTCAATTCTAAAGAAAAGATCATTGAAATTGGTGGAGCTTTCGTGAAGGCTAACGTGCAAAGCAACGGCTAAGAAGTCAAGCTTGGTGATTGGGAAACACTCTTTTTTCTCTAGAAAAGAGTGTATAAATAGTTTATTTTGTCGTTATTTCTGCTATGCAATTTAATTTTTTATTTTGATTTTATTTTAGTAAGTCAGACCCAAAGAGTGTATAAATAGTTTATTTTGTTGTTTTTTCCTGCTATGCAATTTAGTTTTTTATTTTTATTTTATTTTAGTAAGTCTGACCCTTCTATCATTTCTCTTATGTGTATGTTTGTTGAGTCTTGTCATAATTCGAGTTATTATAGGGTTGTAACCTAAAATTTAGTTTGTTGTCTTGTCATCAAGTCTTTTTAATCTTTGTTCTGTGTCACTTTAATCCGTTCTATTTAGCATTGCATATATACATCTCTTTTCAATTCAATTTTTATGGCATGATATGCAAGAGGACTTGGTCTGATCTTAAAATTATATCTAGTCATAGAATGAATACACACAAGAAGTCAAAAAAAAATATTCGAGAAAATGAATAAAGGACTTAAACACTTTGATATGTCTTTCAGTATCGAAAATGATTAAAAGGATAAATTTCATCTAAATTGACATGTCATTTATTATAAAGAAGGTATTACTCCAATGGAGATTTTTAGCTGACAAACATGAAACAAAAATAATATACATATCCAACAGTGCATATGTTTCAAAGAGATATTTTATGATTTTCACTTCAAATCGATCTTAAAAGGGAATGCTTGTATTTGACATTTTTAATAATTGATATGAAGAAGGCATTTCATTCTACTATCCAAACACCGTGTAATCCTTTGCTACCCCTTTTGAGCCTTAATTTTATTTTTTTTCATACCCCACTTTTGAAATAGTAAAAAAAAGAGTCACAAAAAAGAGAAGTCAAGAAAAAGAGAAAAGAAGTCCAAAACAAAGAAGAAAGAAAAGTTGGAGTGAAAAAAAAAAATAACAACAAAAAAATAACTTCCTGAACTACGTTCACTTGATTCTTGTTTTGACAAGATACGTATGCAGCCTTATTTTGAGGTTTGGTCCAATAAAAAAATTTTAGAAAATTCTCATCACAAAAATTGGGGTAAAATAAAAGAGTTTTTATTTTTGCAAAAAGAGTCGATTCCAAAAGTTGTAAGTCTTAATCATGTTACGAGTATTATATTTGAGTTTTCATCCCTTTCTTTGTAATTCTGTCTAAAAGCCACGTTACAATTCAAATAAAGACCTTTCCATCAATTTTTAACAATGAAAAGTCAAACAAGCTTTCAGTGTTAATTATCACATAAAGAAAAATATCATATCACAGGGAGTGAAAAAAGAGTGTTATATCGATGAAAATCCTCACAAGCATAGTAAACCATCATTTGGAGTTGAGAGAAACCGAAAAATGAGAGATTTTATTGGTGAAAATCTTCATGGAACTAAAAGACACTTGTAAGTGAGAGACATACAAAATGAGAGAGATTTGTTGGTGAAAAACCTTTCGAGGCACCATAAGTCGAATGTGAGGCATGAATCTAGTGCAAAAAAGTTGGATTATAAAAGTCTGACTTCGAAAGGCTAAAAGCTTGACAAAGATAAAGTTTAAATTGATTGGACAGATTAAGTTATTTAATCTCACATGCATGTCATAATCATTATAATTGACCACCACTCTCAAAGGAGTCTATTTTTGTTTTCAATTTTATTTTCTCTCAAAAGGGTCGAATATAATTTTTTTCTTATTTTGTGTTGCTCGATTCGATTTGCAATTTTTCCTTACGTTAGTCTTCATTATAGCAAGTAGAAAATGATTTCAAAATTGTTACCATCTTTTCAATTTCACAAAGCAAAATTTAGTTAGCACATCAAACTTGACATGAAAGTGATATGCATAGTAACTTGTCAACAATTGACAAATTTTGACAATTTATATGAATACAAGATTCAATAATTGTTGGAGGGTGGAAACAATATAACAAATCTGAAGTTTGAAGTTCTGAACAACTAGAAATGGTTTCAAGATTATCAATGTGAACTGACTAGCAAACGAAATCAGTCTATCTCAAGATGAAATTAGCTTCAAACATGACAATCACAGGAGCAATTATCCTCAAAGCCAATGCCACAAATCGACGAAAATTTAAATAATTAAAAAAAAATCCATAAATTTTCTTTGTTTCTTTTTCTAAAATAGGGAAATGTTCCTGACATAAATGATATCTTGAAGGCTCAAGTTTGTTAACATCATTGCAAAAAAAACAATTTTTTTTACATGCATGCCCATTTAATTTTATTTTTCTCCTAGGATAAACACTTCTTAATCTGAGACCGTTATTTTTTATTTTCTCCTAGGATAAACACTTCCTAGTTTGAGACCGTTAATTTTTTATTTTCTTCTTGGATAAACACTTTCTAGTCTGAAATGTTATTTTTTATTTTTCTTCTAGGATAAACACTTCCTAGTTAGAGACCGTTATTTTTATTTTTCTCCTAGGATAAACACTTCATAGTCTGAGACCGTTAATTTTTTATTTTCTCCTAGGATAAGAGACATTATTTTTTATTTTTCTTCTAGGATAAACACTTCCTAGTCAGAGACCATTATTTTTATTTTTCTCCTAGGATAAACACTTCATAGTCTGAGACCGTTAATTTTTTATTTTCTCCTAGGATAAACACTTTCTAGTCTGAGACGTTATTTTTTATTTTTCTCCTACGATAAACACTTCCTAGTCTGAGATCATTATTTTTTATTTTCTTCTAGGATAAACATTTCCTAGTTTGAGACGTTATTTTTTATTTTCTCCTAGGATAAACATTTCCTAGTCTAAGATGTTATTTTTTTATTTTCTCCTAGGATACACATTTCCTAGTTTGAGACGTTATTTTTTTATTTTTGGTAAACATTTCCTAGTCTGAGACATTATTTTTTATTTTTCTCATATGATAACACTTCCTAGTCTGAGATCGTTATTTTTTATTTTCTCCTTGTATAAACACTTCCTAGTCTGAAGCCGTTATTCTTTATTTCTCCTAAGATAAACAATTCCTAGTCTGAGATAATATTTTTTATTTTTCTCCTAGGATAAACACTTCCTGGTCTGAGACCGTTATTATTTTATTTTCTCTTAGGATAAACACTTCCTAGTCTGAGACCGTTATATTTTATTTTCTCCTAGGATAAACATTTCCTAGTTTAAGATCGTTATTTTTTATTTTCTCCTAGAATAAATATTTCCTAGTCTGAGACAGTTATTTTTTTATTTTCTTCTAGTATAAACAATTCATAGTTTGAGACAATTAATTTTTATTTTTTATTTTCTCCTAGGATAAACTCTCACTAAGGATTCAATATTTTTCTTTATTCGCTCTACTCTATCAAGCCGAGACATGACTCATGAATTGCTATTAATTAATTTGCTCAAAATTCACATAGTTTTGAGTTATTTGTTGGTAGCATAATTTAAAAATAGATTAAGTAAATCATTGTACATTAGCCAAATGCATTTTTTGATACGATTTAATCTCTATCATCTAAAGTATTTTAGATTCTTGGTATTCTATATGACATAGATCTAATGCTAGTTTCGAATTTGTTGTAAATACTAAAAAATATATTATTATTATTTTCTTAAAAAAGGAACCTTTAATGAGTTCATTAATTTATGACATTAGATTTTGGTTTAATAACTTGCAAATAATGAAAGCCATTTTTTATTTAATCAAAAACCTTTGTTACACATTTTCGGACAATTAAAAAATTCAAGGATGCGGTGACACACCTTGACCAATAATTAACTTTTCTTAATTTCTCTAATAATTTAACTTCCAATAATTCAATTAAAGCATGTAAAATAAAATCATTAGGTGTGATGTAAAGAAGGCAGTTATGCCTCTAAATATCAAGACAAAAAATGCGGTGACGCATCTAGTTTGAGACTAATAGAAGTTAAACAAAAAATAAATATGAGCAAATCATGGCCTTTAATAATATATCCAAAAAATAATTTAATATAAGTATAAGCCAATAAAAGCGACTATGCTAGGACCACGGGACTTGAGGGATGCCTAATACCTTCCCCTCGGTCAACAGAATTCCTTACCCAAATTTCTCGTTTGCAAATCAAATAAAGAGTCATTTTCTATTGGTTAGGAATTAAAAAGAAAAGGTGACTTGGAACAGCATAACTCAATTCCAAGTGGCGATCCTGAAATCAAATAAATAATCTCTATTCAATATCATCACTTTATGTAACACCCCGCTATTTGAAAGAACTAGAAATTAGAAAAAAACCAATTTTGGAAATAATTAAATTTGAAAATTTGACAAGTTATGCTAAGTATGAGTTTTGGGTCAACTTCAAAATACCATAACTCCTAGTAAAGGATGATTTAGGTGGGCTATAAGATATCAAATGAAAGGTCTTTGAATTATCTTTCCAACGCCACCGAGTTTTCTAAATTTTGAGTTCGTATGAGGGAGATATGGTCGTTTATAGTTAGGCTGTCTGGATAAGGAAAGTCAACCAGATTTTAGAGGGGTATTTTAGTCTTTTCATTACCCAATTAAGTTATTTCATTTTTCGTAACTTATTTGGGGTCTAAACTGATTTGGTTCATTTTACGCTTCAAAAAATTACGCTAGGGCTTTGAGAGTAGAGAAAAAACGAGAAAAGAAGAGAAAAGCCAAGGTTTCGTCGCGTTCTTGAGATTTCGCTTGCGGATTTCGCCAAGGATTCGATCCTAAGAGGTATGTGCGACTTTCATAGCATTGGGTTCGTTCACCCACACTCCAATCATGTTTATTTTTGTGAAATTTGTTATAGAAAGTTGAAAGTTTGATGATCTTGAATTGTGTTCTTGAAATTGGCTTTCATTCTTCAGTTAAGATGAGATTGATAAGATCTTAAGCACATCGTATCGATTTTAGAGTTGTGTTTGATTAGATTCTTGTGTACATGCATTGAGTATCTGAATCTAAAGATAAATAGAGACAAAGAATCAAATTAAAGCGAATTGGGGTTAGAAAGCGAAGAAGGAAAAGGTCGAGCAGATATTGGCACGCAAGTCCGCATCGCGGACTTGCTCCCCCAGTGCACAAAAATTCCTTCTGCGTCGCGGAGAGGATGCGGACTCCACTGTTACAAAACTATTTTCGCGACCAAATATTAAAATGCATCTCCGCATCTCGGACTTGCTCCCAGACAGTATTTTCTTGACCATTTCTCATGATTAACTATCTACAAACACTCCTAATCATCACGATATCTTTCCTATCACAAATCATAACCTTGAATTAATCATTCAAATTCAAGGTAGAGTTAAGAGTCAAGTCTTGAGAATTCTTCGGGTCATTTTAAGAAGTCTTTTACAAATCTTTTAAATTTATTTTAAGACTTAAGCATTGAGATTGAGAAAGAGTAGACCCGAGTTCATTTTCTTTAAAATGTTATATGGGGACTATGTATTTCCAAAGAGTAAATGTTTTTACATTTAAGATGAGAGGAAACACCGATTTCCAAATGAGTTTTCATGAGCAGATTTGATTTCAATCTCTTTTAAGAGATAGATTTTGAGTAATAATCTCAAACCAAAGAGAAAGAGTTATGTTTTTAAACATATGAGCTGAGTATATTTTGGAATTAGTATTGAGCACCGATATGGAGACGAGTTCATAATAACTCAAGTCTCCATAAACCATGTATCCATCGTGGGTAGAAAGGTCACACTTTTTAGATGATTCCTTAATGCTTTTTAGCATAGACTAGTGGATCCACTTAGTTGAGGCGTTCCATATCCCTACAAGTTATAGGACAGTTCTGGCAGCGTGGGCGAGACATTGTATCATCACATAGCTTATAGTGATGGTTGTCGGTTAGAGAAACTCCCACAGAAGTATATTACTTTCTTATATATATATATATACATTGAGTTGTTATTGTATATTTTTCAAATACATTGAATTGCTACCTACTGTATAAATGCTTTATATAAACTGCATCTTTATTGTTGTTTATTTCTGCATTGAGTGGAGTATCCATGAGTTGAGTAAAGTTGAGGTAAGTGTTTCTTTCAGATTCCAGTTCAAGCTTATGTGTTGTTTAGATTTCCCCCTCGCATGCTCGTACATTCAATGTACTGACGCCATTTGGCCTGCATCATTTTATGATACAGATACAGGTAACCAGGATCAGCATCTAGCGCTTCGTTGATCCAGTTGAGCACTCAGAGTTAGTTGGTGAGCCTCCTTGCTTTCCGGAGGATCCCTTTTTACATTTTTTTAGCATTTTCAGTTGTTAGGATGATCGGGGGTCTTGTCCCGACATCCCTCATAGTTTTAGAGGCTTTAGACAGATAGTTGTAGTTCTTTAGTCTTTGCATTTCAGTTGTTTTGTTATAAGACCTGGTTTGCCACTTCGGCTAGGTTAAATGTTTATTCCTAAAATATTCTAAGTTATTTTGAGACAGTTGACTAAAGTGCATTTGATTTCTTTTATTAATGCTTAAAGTCTTCCGCTGAGAGTTTAGCCAGGCCAAGGGTTCGCTTGGGGCCATCAATGGTTCTTGAGTGCCAGTCCCGCCCAGGGTGTAGGCTCGGGGAGTGACAAACTTGGTATCAGAGCACAGAGTCCAAGAGTCCTAGGGAGTCAATGAAGTCGTGTCTGTAGAGTCCTAGTTATCGGTGTGAAGCGCGCCACATCTATAATTAGGAGGCTGCAACATTTAGGAACTATCTCACTTCTTTCATACTCATTTTGTGTGATAGAGTTTATCTCTATGAAAGTTTTTTTCTAACTCAAGCTTGCGCCTGTCTTTCAGATCATGCCTCCACGAAGAGCTATCCGAGGTCGTCCTGCTAGGAGGAACGTTGAGGAAAAAGGGGTACCTAATACACCAGAAGTTCAACCCTAAGGAGAGGTCACCAATCCTGAATTTTGGGAAGGTATCCGAATTTTAAGTCAAGTTGTGACCAACCAAGTTGGGCAACAAAGAGGGGTTCGACAGGATGTGGCTGATACGTTTAGAATATGAGAGTTCTTAAGGATGAATCCTCCAAGCTTTATTGGTTCAACTGTCACTGAGGATCTGAAAAACTTTGTTGAAGAGTTTTAGAAGGTTTTTGAGATTATGCATGTTACTGATGCTGAGAGAATGGAACTAGCTGCATACCAACTGAATGGTGTCGCTAGAATCTGGTTTGATCAATGGAAGAAGGGTAGAGCTGAGGGTTCACCGATTGTGAGCTGGGCTGTGTTTGAGGAGACCTTCTTGGGGCATTTCTTTCCTTGGGAATTGAGAGAAGCAAAGGTATGAGAATTCCTTACTCTTAAGCAGGAATCGATGAGTGTGGGTGAGTACAGCCTTAAGTTCACCTAAATCTCCTGTTATGCCCCGGAGATGGTTGCTGACATGAGGAGCAGGATGAGTTTGTTCGTTGTTGGGTTGTCTCGTCTGTCAAGCAAAGAGGGCAAGGCAGCTATGCTGATAGGAGATATGGACATAGCAAGGCTGATGATCCATGTGCAGCAGGTTGAGGAGGATAAGTTGAGGGATAGAGAAGAGTTTAGAAACAAGAAGGCTAAGACATCAGGGAATGAGTCCGGACAGCAGAAGAGTAATGTCAACCGGTCATCTTTCCAACAAAAGCAAAAGGGACCTGCTCCATCATCTGCTAGTGCACCTGCACCAAGGAACATAGGTGAGTTCAATAATCAGAATTTGCAAAATTTCAGAGCTAGACCTGCACAGTCTCAAGGTAGTGTGGCACAAGGAGGTAACTGGGCTCCTACATGTGCTAAGTGTGGTAGGAACTACCCAGGAACATGTCGTGATAGCTCCACTGGTTACTTCAAATGTGGTCAAGAGGTTCACTTCATGAAAGAGTGTCCTAAGAACAGGCAGAGCGGTGGAAATAAGGGCACTAGAGCCTAATATTCTTTAGTTGCTCCACTAGACAGAGCTGCACCTAGAGGAGCTACTTCAGGGACTTGAGGAGGAACAAACCATCTATATGCTATCACTAGCCGCCAAGAGCAAGAGAATTGTTGTTACTGGTATGATCAAAGTCTTTAATTATGATGTTTATGCTTTGCTAGATCCAGGAGCGAGTCTATCTTTTGTGACTCCTTATATTGCCATGAAGTTTAATATTTTTCCTGAGCAACTTCTTGAGCCCTTCAGTATTTCTACACCTGTTGATGAGTCTATTCTAGCTGAGAGAGTTTATCATGATTGTACCATTTCCATCAATAACAAGAGCACCATGGCTGACTTAGTTGAGTTAGATATGGTAGATTTCGATGTCATTCTAGGTATGGACTGACTTCATGCCTTTTATGCCTCAGTCGATTGTAGAACTCGAGTTGTTAAGTTCCAGTTTTCTAATGAGCCAGTTATTGAGTGGAGGAGTAGTTCAGTAGTGCCTAAGGGTCGTTTTATTTCATACCTTAAGGCGAGAAAGTTAGTTTCCATATGTTTTGTCTATCACTTAGTCCGAGTTAATGACTCTAGTGTTGAGACACCTCTTATTCAGTCAGTTTCAGTTGTTAGTGAGTTTCAAGAGGTCTTTCCAGACGATCTTCCCAGAGTCCCTCTTGAGAGAGAAATAAACTTTGGTATAGATATTATTCCCGATACTCGTCCTATCTCTATTCCTCCATATAGAATGGCTCCAGCAGAGTTGAAAGAGTTAAAAGAGCAGTTGAAAGATCTCCTTGAGAAAGGATTTATTCAACCAAGTGTCTCACCTTGGGGCGCTCCGGTCTTATTTATGAGGAAGAAAGATGGTTCTCTTAGAATGTGCATAGATTACCGTCAGTTGAATAAGGTTACTATCAAGAATAAGTATCCTTTTTTGAGAATTGATGATCTCTTCGATTAACTTTAGGGTGCCACTTGTTTTTCTAAGATAGACCTCAGATCTGGCTATCATCAGTTGAGAGTAAGAGACAACGATATCCCTAAGACAGCTTTCAGGACCCGCTATGGTCACTATGAGTTCCTAGTTATGTCCTTTGGTTTGACCAATGCTCCTGCAGCATTCATGGAACTTATGAACAGAGTATTCAAGCCTTATTTAGATATGTTTGTTATCGTATTCATTGATGACATTCTAATCTATTCGAGGAATGAGGAAGATCATGCTAGTCATCTCAGAATAGTCCTTCAAACTCTCAAGGATAAGGAGTTATATGCTAAGTTTTCTAAGTGTGAATTTTAGCTTGAGTCTGTGGTGTTCTTAGGCCATATTATTTCTGGTGATGGAATTAGAGTTGATACTTAAAAGATAAAGGCAGTGCAGAACTGGCCTAGACCCACGTCTCCAACTGATATTAGGAGTTTCTTGGGATTGGATGGATATTATAGAATGTTCGTCGAGGGGTTCTCATCTATTTCATCTCTTTTGACCAAGTTGACTCAGAAAAGTGTTAAGTTTCAATGGTCTGAAGTTTGTCAGAAAAGCTTTCTGGAATTGAAAAAGCGATTGACTATTGCCCAATATTGACCTTACCAGAAGGTAAACAAGGTTTTGTGGTATATTGTGATGCGTCCAGAGTCGGTTTGGGTTGTGTATTAATGCAGAATGGGAAGGTTATAGCTTATGCCTCCAGACAACTTAAGGTTCACGAGAAGAATTACCTAAGACATGATCTAGAGTTGGCGGCTGTAGTATTCGCTTTGAAAATATGACGTCACTATCTTTATGGTGTTCATGTAGATGTGTTCACCGATCACAAGAGTCTTCGATATGTGTTTAGTCAGAAAGAGCTTAATCTCAGACAGGGAAGGTGGTTAGAGTTACTCAAGGATTATGACATGAGTATTCTCTATCACCCAGGTAAGGCTAATGTTGTTGTTGATGCCTTGAGCAGATTATCTATAGGTAGTACCGCTTATTTTGAGGAAGACAAGAAAGAGTTAGCAAAAGATGTGCATAGACTAGCACGATTAGGAGTTCGATTAAGGGATTCCGACGAAGGAGGAGTAGTGGTGATGAATGTAACATCTCGCTATTTGAAAGAACTAGAAAGAGCTAAAATTAGAAAGAGTTGTTTTTGGAAAGAATGAAAAATCTGGAAAATTGGTTAAGTTAAGTTTGAGTTTTTGGTCAACTTAAAACGACCATTACTCCTAGCTCAGAATGATTTAGGTGTGATTCCAGATACCGTAGGAAGATCTTGGAATTATCTTTCCAACGCCACTGAGTTTGCGTGATTCCAAGTTCGTATGAGTGAGATATACCCATTTGAAGTTGGGTTGTTCAAATAAGGAAAGTCTAAACCGAATTTTGGAAGGGCGTTTTAGTCTTTTCCTTACCCAATTATTTTATTTCGGTTTTGGTAATTAAGTTAGGGTCTAATCAGAATTAGATCAGTTTACGCTTTTACCAAAACAAGTTAGGATTTTGAGAGAAGAGAGAAGAAGAGGAGAAGGAGCAAGAATCGTTAAGATCTTCAAGAATCGCTTGTGAATTTCGTCAAGGGGTGATCCCTACGAGGTATGTGAGATCACATAGCGTTGGGTTAGTTCACCCACACGCCAATCATGATTCAATTCAGCGAAGTTGTATTGTTTTGAAAGCAAATCTTATGAGTTCTTGATGAAATTCGTTTGAATTCTTGTGGGTTCTTGTTGTTGAAGTTTCTTGAGTTTGATTCATGATTTTAGGTGTGTTTTTTAGTAGAATCTTACATATATTGATGATTTAGTTGATTCTAAATGTTTGGGGAAAGAACCAAGTGAAATTAGAGGGTTTAGAGTTGAAACACGAAGAAGAAAAGTCGAAAGTCACCTGGACAGGGGCTGGGGCGCCGCCCCAACCAGAGCGCCCCAACAGGGGCTCTGAAGTTTGACCTCTGGGGGGCTGCGCCAGCCAAACCACCCTTTCCCATTTCTTTCCGTACTAGTTCCTTAGCAACGTACCTATGTTTTCTAGTTGATTTCTATACTCTACGGTACGTCTAAACATCATAAAATCATCCATAAACATGAGATCATGAACCTTGAATCCATAATTCAATTCAAGGAAAGTTAAGAGTCAAGTCAAGAGTAGTTCATAGAGTTTTCCAAAAGTCTTTTACAAACGTTTTAACTTTGTTTTAAGTCTTGAGTTTTGAGTTGAGCAAAGAGTAAAGAGTTAAGTTCATTTCTTTGAAATGTATACGGGAACTAAGTATTCCTAAGAGTTAAAAATATTTTCACATTTGAGCAAGAAAGGGAAACACCGATTTCCAAGAGAGCGTTTTAGCTAAGTTTTGAGTAATTATCTCAAACCAAAGAAAGAGTTTTGTTTTTAAAACACATGAGTTGAGTATATTTTGGGAGTAGTATTGAGCACCGATATGGGTACACGAGTTCATAATAACTCAAGTCTCCATAAACCATGTAGCCATCATGGGTAGAAAGGATCATACTTTTTAGATGACTCCTTAGTGCTTTTAAGCATAGACTAGTGGATCCACTTAGTTAAGGCGTTCTATATGACGGCAAAGTATAGGACAGTTCTGGCAGCGTGGGTAAGACACTATATCATCACTTAGGCTCATAGTAGTGGTTGTCGGATAGAGAAACTCCCACAGTATTATATTACTTTATATGTAATTGAGTTGTTAATTTATTTCTTTAAATACATCGAGTTACCACTTATTGCTTTAAATGCTTTGTATAAACTGCACCTTTATTGTTGTTTTTACTTTGCATTTGAGTTGAGTTATTCATGAGTTGAGTAAAACCAAGGTAAGTGTTCCTTTCAGATTCCTTTCAAGCTTATGTTATGTTTAGTTTTCCCCTTGCATACTCGTACATTCCTTTCAAGGATAGAATGGTGCCCTAACGAGCCTTTAATTTGTTAGGTGGCGACTCTTCTTTTAATCAAAACCTAAAAGAGTGGTCAAGTCATTGCACAAATCCGTTTTGCGAAAAATGGGGCATGACACACACTCTGTCGAGTCAATCTAGTCAAAGGAGATGCAATAGTTGAAAAGCTCTGAAAAAATCGCCTGTAATAGACCGCAAGTCCCACAAAACTCTAGATCTTAGTAACTAGCATAGGTCTGGTCCAACCCTTCATTGCCTCGACCTTGGCTGGATCTATCTGAATACCCTACTTGGACACCACGTATCTCAAAAATGTCACAGAATCAAGTCAAAATTCGTACTTTTAGAACTTGGCATAAATCTTCTCTTTCCTCAATCTCTGGAGTACAATCCTCAAATGTCGATTGTGATCCTCCCCAGTCTTGGAGTACACCAAGATGTCATCAATAAACACTATCACAAAGGAATTCAGATAAGGTCAAAACACCCAGTTCATCAACTCCACAAACACTTCAGGGGCGTTAGTCAAACCAAAAGATATCACAAGAAACTCATAGTGTCCATAACAAGTCCTGAACGCTGTCTTAGGGATATCTGATTCTCTAATCTTCAGTTGATGATAACCGAACCTCAAATCGATCTTAAAAAATAGAGATGCACCCTGTAGCTGATCAAACAAATCATCAATACGAGGAAGAAGATACTTGTTCTTCACTGTCACTTTATTCAACTATCGATAGTCAATACATATCCTCATGGATCCATCCTTCTTTCTCACAAACAACACATGAGCACCCTATGGAGAAAAACTAGGTTGAATGAATCCCTTGCTCAACAAATCCTGTGATCCTTCAATTCCTTCAACTCAGCTGAAATCATATAATTAGGAGGAATAGAGATGGGGTTGGTGCCCGGATCCAAGTCAATAGAAAAATCAATATCCCTATCCGACGGAACACATAGAAGATCCGTAAAAAAACACATCTGAAAACTCTCGAACCATGGGCACAGAATCCATGGGATGTTCTAAAAGGAAAAATAACCTCTATTAACCAATCTCTGAGCTCGAACGAAGGAGATAACTTTGCTAGGGTAGGCACCACTAGCATCCGTCCACTCAACTCTCGGGACACCCGGCATCTCTAAGGTCATAGTCTTAGCATAACAATCAAGAATAGCATGATGCGGAGAAATCCAATCCATACCCAAGATAATATCAAACTCTATCATTCCTAGAATGATCAAGTCTACCGAATTATCATACCCGGCCAAAGAAACAAGACAGGATCGATACACACGATCCACTATTAGGGACTCACCCATTGGTGTAGAAACATAAATAGGCACAAACATGCAATCATACATCATATCAAATCCAACATCAAAATAGGTAAACATATACGAGAAATTAGACCCTGGATCAAACAATAAAGACGCAGGTCGATAGAAAACTGAGACGATATATGTGATCACAACATTAGAAGTCTCGGCCTCAAGCCTCCCTAGAAAAGCATGACATTGGCCATCTTGGCCACCTACAATCTAAGTAGAACCCTTACGTTCACCCTGTGGAGCTGGAGTACCCCTACCAGAAGTCCTTCCACCTCTACCAGACTGACCTCTGCTTCCAGATGAAGCACCTAAAAACTTACCAGAAGAACGGGCCCTCTTGGGCTCCCCAAACTCCTCAAAAACCACCAACTTCGTCTCATTGGCAATGCTCACAATGGACCGGAAAGAAGCCCCCTCTCTGGATGCTCTCAATACATATGATCTGATGGAGAATGTCACCCTCTCACGAACCTGTAAACTCTCTCTGCCTCATCCAGAACAATAGTCATAGCATGCCTATAAATCTCACAGAAATGGGCCTCATTGTCACGACCAGAGCCTACACCCTGGACGTAGCTAGCACTCGAGAACCATTGATGGTCCCCAAGCGAACCCTCATCCTGGCTGACTACAATCATAAGACTAACTCAAGCATACATAAGCATCAAATTGAAAGAAACATTTAAAAAATAGTGTAATAAATCTCAAAACTCTCTAAATATACTGAGTATGAAACTTTAATTTTAAATAAAACATATGAAACTGAAAGACTCTCCAAAATGTTCTACTCCCTCCGTTTAAAAAAGAATAACCTCTTTTCCTTTTTAGCCGGTTCAAAAAGAATGACCTCTTTCTTTTTTTTGGTAATATTTTAATTTCAGCTTTCCACGTGGCATGTTTAAGGCCACAAGATTAAAGGGCAATTTTGTATATTTCACATAACTTTAATTTAGGACCACAAGATTCAAAAGTCTTCTTTATTTTCTTAAACTCTGTGCCAAGTCAAACTAGGTCATTCTTTATGAAACAGAGAGAGTATCTATGAAGCCTCTACTATACAAAGATGGGTGTCAGCCCATGACTCCTCAAAAGAACTACAACTAAAAACTAATAAAAATTGGAGTACTCCGAAAGCAAGGAGGTCTCCCTCATAAGTAGACGAGCGAATGAAGTGATCTCAACAGACTCTTGTTGAGGATCTTAATAACCTATATCTGCTAAATTAAAAGATGCAGGTCGAATGACATCAATACATTGAATGTACGAGTATGTAATATAGCTGAATAACAAATAACTGAAAGAAAGGACTGCAATAGATAACAATGTACTCAAACTGAATGGAAAGAAATAAAGGAGTTAAATCATTTAAGTCTTTACAAAATACTATCTCATCTCTGAACTCAACATAATAAGTGATATATAAAAATATACATAATGATACAGTGTCTCGCCACGCTGACAGAACTGTCTTATACCTTGTCGGAGTATAGAACACCTCAACTAAATGGATCCACTAAGCTCTGCCTGAAGGCACTTAGGATTCATCTAAAAAGTATGATCATGTACCCATGTTGGCATACATGGTTTATGAGCAATGTGAGTTGTCTGAACTCATATCCATATCGGTACTCAATATTACTCCCAATAATATATATATATATATATATATATATATATATATATATATGTATATATATATACACACACACACACACACTCATGCTCAATGTTTAAGAACATACTCTTCCTCTGGTTTGAGATAATTGCTCAAAATATCCTCTTAAAAGAGGTAATTGCTCTTGAAATATCTTTGAACTCATAACCCATTTAGAAATCAAAGTTTCTCTTTTATCAATGTAAAAACTGATACCTTTGGAATACTTAGTTTCCTTATACTCTTACACAATTCATACTTGAAAACTCTTTTTCAAAAATATATCAAAATCATATTGTGATATCATTATTGATGATTCGAGAAGTCATACTGCATAAACATTGATGGCATAACTAGATACCATACTGCTTAAACATTGATGACATACTCGATTGTCATACTAATCATATTTTAAAAACTCTTTCTCAAAAAATCATCTTTACTTCTTCAAAAACTTAGTTTAAAACTCAAGTGTTGGCTTTAAAAAGCTTCTCAAGATTTATAACTCAATACATAGGGTCCATGCGGAATTATAGACATGAACGACTCAACTTAGTACTCAATATGGAAACTCAGTACTCAGAACTCAAGAACTTAGAACTCAACGAGACTACTCATCTCAAAAATACTCAATTCATAGGGTTCATGTTGAAATATAGACATGAACAAATCAACTCAAGAATCTTAATGCATAACATATACAAATTCAATAATTAGGAATTGAATTTCAAAAACAAACATTAACTCAAGAACTCAAAATCAACTTATCTCAAGAATACTCAAATCTAGGGATGGAATCCTAGATTACTCTTTTACTGATTTGAAAGTAGATGTAGGGCGTGAGGACGAACTAGTCCAACACTATGATAGCCTTACTTACCTACCTAGAAGAACAAGGTCCTTGAAGAATCTTGAAGGAGAACTTGATTAGATGCCTTGAAACCCTATCATGAAGGAGAAAAATCAAGAAAACCTTTCTTGAGATTCTTGAATTAGTTTCTTGAAATCTCTACGGCCAAGAATTGTGATTTTCATGTGATTCATAATTGTATGGAAGAATTTGAGTTGGAAAGAATGAAATTCTTGGAGAAAGACTTACCTTGAAAAAGAATCTTAAAAAAGATAGAAAGAATCTTGAACGGAGTCTTCTACTTTGATTTTTCCTTAGGGTTGTTTCTTAGGGTTTGAGAGAGAGGAGAATGATATATTAAGGCATGAAAATCTGATTGTTTTTGTTCTTTAATTAGTCGAGAAATTCGTTTAGGTTTTCTTAGAGGTAAAAAGATAAAAACGACCCTTTATAATGTTTTCCGGTCGGCTAATTCGTTACTGCATTGTATCAGGTTACTAAAATGGTCATAACTTTTTACTCGAAACTCAGATTGATGCAAAATTGATGCCATTGGAAAGAAGATTCAAATACCTTTAATTTGATAGGTTATGAACCACATAACTCTTTATATTCTAAGAGATATGGTCGTTTAAAGTTTACCCAAGTAAAATCTTACATCAAAACTTAATCGACAAGGAAACTTTCAACTTAACTTTGTGCTATGAGTTTTTAGTGACCTTAATTGATATCCAAAATCATTATCACACTAAAGAATTTACCTTTACATAGATGAGCAATTGAAGAATAACCCGATAAGACCTTATATGCAAATAAAGAATAGTTCGGGAATTAGCTTAGAAATTTTTGGAGTGTTACATTATCTCCCCCTTGGGATCATTCGTCCTCGAATGACGGTTAAACTGAGCATGGACGAGAAAGGAGTTACTCGTACTATCTTTCTGACTTTTTAACTTGCCTACTAACATAGGTGGAGCTGATTCATACTAAGAGTTTTTAACTTTCTATAGCACATAAGTTGAAGATGATATGAGTTTGAATATAGTCACGCTCTATCTGAAGCTATTTTACATAAAGCAGGGATATTTGGGCACGAAGTGAGAATAGAAATACTATGCCTTGAGTGATATGACTGGTAACTTTTAAGCTTAGCAACACTTCTGAACTATGCTCTCCTTTCTGATTACTACATTGCATTAGCTGCAACTCGTAGCTCCTGCTAGAGCATATGACTACTCTTACAAGCGTCTAAGTCAAATCGCTTGCTTTTACTGTGTTCAAGCCTAATCTCTAATTCACAAGGTGCTAAACATAAGATGATATACTTATCTAAATCACAAGATTTAGGTTCTATACCTCTATAGGGAATCTCATCCCAAGAATACTTCTCCTTAAGTTACATTCAACCAACCTTGAGCCCATATCAAGAAACATTTAATGCATCATGCATTTGTCCATATGTTAACAACACACATTCAAGCCTAATACTATAACCACTCCAAGAACTCCTACTAACCAATCCTTCTAAGAATTTCTCATTCTCTCATCATCTCTACCAAATGAAAATTTCACGCATTACTACGATGAACCGACTAATTTCTCTCGTTTAAATATTACTCATGGTAAAACCTCACCTTATTCTTCCTCCACATTTATAACCATAGATGGAATATGCACATCACAACTACCACAACTCGAAACATCAACCCTCTCACTCTATCATTACTCAACTACTATCGACAATATCGATATCAAAATTGAAAAGGATTATTGAAAGAACTTTACGGGGAAAGATCGTAATCACGATTCATTCGAGATATCTGATATAAGAATATGCATGGCATAACATTATATTGCTAGCCATTGTGAATAAATCATGTATTTGCGAGACTGAACATACTATGAGACATGGATGCTTATATGAATAGGTTCATATCATGAGGCTGATATCCATAACTTTATAGATTATGCGGGAGATCAACGGGCTAAAGTCTTTGTCCCTCATTGTGACAACTGAGCACAAATGTGAATCTCTCTGAAGTGTATGAGCATAGGTCATAGACAACAATTTTGATATTAGGAGTATCAACAAGATTTTGTAATAACTGGACTTGAGGAATACACAAGATTATGAACGGATTGATATATCTCTAGAACTCTTTCGGAAGACATCACTATCTCATTCTCAATACTTGACTTGACTTCTCAGCTTATCATCTCCCCCTTAGGTCTAAAGCTGATACTTGAAAGCTATGGATCTATTCCATCATCTCTAAACTGGTCTACATTCCCTTTACTCTAATACTCGGGAAAGGCTTACCTCATGGCGACTAAACTTTCCATAAGCAGATACTAAGACTCCTTCTAAGACCTCTTTCTAAGATGCTTCTATTAGCCTCTTCTCATTGGCTTATAACGCCGTTTTATCTAACTCTTTAAGGGAAAAATAATGCTTACTTCAGCCTATTCCGCATTAACAGCTCAATTATACTCTCCAGGCATACATGAGAACAAGAAACTCAATTGGAACCTCATCTAATTACATACAATGTACACACCTCTTAATACTCTTGTTACTCTTATGACTTAGCCACACTTCACTGCCCTTATCTAAAAGTTAGAATCTCTCACTTGTACCGCTCATATTCATTGTAGCTAACATCTCAATTCCTCACCTACTCTATGTCAAGTCTACTATATCAGATCTCAAGACTAACATCATCACCCTCATGTTGCCATTCTTTTAATCACGAAGCTCATCTCAAATTCAAGCTTAGTGTTCATTACTAATTCCGAATGTCAATAAAATTTCTCGCTTACTATACTAACTTACAACTACTAGATAAGATTACGAAACACTCGCCCACTATAACCTCATGACAAGTAGTCAATCTTTATCTCTCAGTCTTCATACTTACAATTTACCGTCACACTTTCTTTCACAACTTAAGTACTAATACCTATTCACTATAAATCATCGCCTAATTAGTTCTATAACCCTATGAATATTATGGGCTCTCCCTTAAAAATCATAAGCCTAGCTTAGATCTATCACCTCATGAATACTCTATTCTTCTATTCAACACCTACACTTGGTCGTTACTAACACAATGAAACCTCATCATAAACTGCTTTCTAGTTAAAGTATACTCTTACTCATCCTAACTCGTAACTATTCCTCTACCTCATATCATGAACTCTATACAAGATTATTATTCCTTAGTCTACTCACAAAGGAAAAATCATCATTAAAAACTTACTGGATGCATGACTACAACAACATAATTTGCCTCATCACTATTTCCCTTTCTTAGATTACTGAACCTCGGCGTGCATTCTTCTAATTTAAGGGCACTTTCACTACTACTGTTCATAATCTCGTAACTCATATTATCTTTTTGGGTGTAGTTACTACCCAAGCTCTAAAACATGCTTCCTCACAAGGGTCTCAACTGAAACAAGGTTTAGAGAAAAAATTCTAGGAATACATCTCACTTTTAGCTCGAACGCACGATTCACATGAATAAGAGTTTATTCTTTCGAATATGAGCACTTAAGCTCACTCACGGGCTTCTCTAAAGCCCCTATGAAGTCTCATGAATTTCTCAAGACTTTTGCTGAGAGTAACTCATCGATAAGGATTTGACTCTGCTTTTCAACTACCTTAAGTATGAGGGGTAGTTGAATGGATATGAGAAATGCATGAGTTGGAATAAATTCCTTAATACATAGTTCTACTGCACGATTTAGAGTATGAATGAAGGGAAACTTTTCTTAAATATCTATAGTCCCTCATTTATAGAACAGGAGCCCTCACAACCATAAATAATATCCTACTTGACACGCCTTCATAGACACCCTAGGACACTTGAACTATGTGCTCTGATACCAAGTTTTTCACGATTCGAGCCTACACCCTGAACGTGGTCGAAAATCGAGAACCATTGTTGGTCCCCAAGTGAACCCTCATCCTAGCTAACACTACAAGCGGAAGACTAACTCAAGCATACATAAGCATCAAATTGAAAGAGACATTTAAAAAATAGTGTAATAAATCTCAAAACTATTTAAATATACTGAGTATGAAATTTTAATTTTAAATAAAACATTTAAAACTTAAAGAGTCTCAAAAACTGTCTATCTATGAAGCCTCTACTACTATACAAAGATGAGTGTCGGGACAAGACCCATGACTCCTCAAAAGAACTACTACTAAAAACTCATAAAACTAGAGTACTCTGAAAGCAAGGAGGTCTCCCTCGTAAGCAGACGAGCGGATGAAGTGATCCCAACAGACTCTTGTTGAGGATCTTAATAACCTGTATTTTCATCATTAAAAGATGCAGGTCGAATGACATAAGTACATTGAATGTACGAGCATGTAATATAGCTGAATAACAAATAAATGAAAGAAAGGACTGCAATGGATAACACTGTACTCAAGCTGAATGTAAAGAAATAAAGGAGTTGAATCATTTAAAGCTTTACAAAATACTATCTCATCTCTGAACTCAACATAATAAGTGATATATAAAAATATATTTTAACTCTATTAGGAGATTCTCTAATCGACAGCCATCACTATGAGCTACATAATGATACAGTGTCTCGCCATCCTGCCAGAATAGTCTTATACCTTGTCGGGGTATAGAACACCTTAACTAAGTGGATCCACTAAGCTCTGCCCTAAGGCACTTAGGATTCATCTAAAAAGTATGATCATGTACCCATGTTGGCATACATGGTTTATGAGCAATGTAAGTTGTCTGAACTCATCCCCATATCGATGCTCAATATTACACCCAATAATATATATATATATATATATATATATATATATATATAGATATACATATATATATATATATATATATATACACACACACACACTCATGCTCAATGTTTAAGAACATACTCTTCCTCTGGTTTGAGATAATTGCTCAAACTATCCTCTTAAAAGAGGTAATTTCTCTTGAAATATCTTTGAACTCATAACCCATTTAGAAATCAAAGTTTCTCTTTTATTAATGTAAAAACTGATACATTTGTAATACTTAGTTTCCTTATACTCTTACACAATTCATACTTGAAAACTCTTTCTCAAAAATATATCAAAATCATATTGTGATATCATCATTGCTGACTCGAGAAATCATACTGCATAAACATTGATGGCATAACTAGATACCATACTGCTTAAACATTGATGGCATACTCGATTCTCATACTAATCATGTTTTAAAAACTCTTTCTCAAAAACTCATCTTTACTTCTTCAAAAAGTTAGTTTAAAACTCAAGTGTTGGCTTTAAAAAGCTTCTCAAGATTTATAACTCAATACATAGGGTTCATGCGGAATTATAGACATGAATGACTCAACTCAGTACTCAATATGGAAACTCAGTACTCAGAACTCAACGAGACTACTCATCTCAAAAATACTCAATTCATAGGGTTCATGTTGAAATATAGACATGAACAAATCAACTCAAGAATCTTAATGCATAACATATAGAAATTCAATAATTAGGAATAGAATTTCAAAAAGAAACATGAACTCAGGAACTCAAAATCAACTTATCTTAAGAATACTCAGATCTAGGGATATAATCCTAGATTACTCTTTTACTGATTTGAAAGTAGATGTAGGGCGTGAGGACGAACTAGTCCAACACTATGATAGCGTTACTTACCTAAAAGAACAAGGTTTTTGAAGAATATTGAAGAAGAACTTGATTAGAAGCCTTGAAACCCTATCACGGAGGAGAAAAATCAAGAAAACCTTTCTTGAGATTCTTGAATTAGTTTCTTGAAATCTCTACGGCCAAGAATTATGATTTTCATGTGATTCATAATTGTATGGAGGAATTTGAGTTGGAAAGAATGAAATTCTTGGAGAAAGACTTACCTTGAAAAAGAATCTTAAAAAAGATAGAAAGAATCTAGAACGGAGTCTTCTACTTTGATTTTTCTTTAGGGTTTGAGAGAGAGGAGAATGATGTATTAAGACATGAAAATCTGATTGTTTTAGGTCTTTAATTAGTCAAGAAATTCATTTAGGGTTTTCTTAGAGGTAAAAAGACAAAAACGACCCTTTATAATGTTTTCCCGTCGGCTAATTCGTTACTGCATTGTATCAGGTTACTAAAATGGTCATAACTTTTTACTCGAAACTCGGATTGATGCAAAATTGGTGTCGTTGGAAAGAAGATTCAAATACCTTTAATTTGATAGGTTATGAACCAAGTAAAATCTTACATCAAAACTTAATCGGCAAGGAAACTTTCAACTCAACTTTGTGCTACGAGTTTTTAGTGACCTTAATTGATATCCAAAATCATTCTCACACTAAATAATTTACCTTTACATAGATGAGAAATTGAAGAATAACCCGATAAGACCTTATATGCAAATAAAGAATAGTTCGGGTTTTTGAAGAAGAATCTTGAATGAAGTTTTCTACTTTGATTTTTCCTTAGGGTTTGAGAGAGAAGAGAATGATGTATTAAGACATGAAAATCTGATTGTTTTGGGTCTTTAATTAGTCAAGAAATTCGTTAAGGGCTTGTTTGGAAGGACACCCTGGTAATTGAATTTGGTGTAATTGGGTGTAATTACACTGTCTGTCCTGTTTGGTTGGACATGTAATTACTTGGTCAGCAGGTAATTGGTGTAATTGGCAGGGGTTAATTACACTATTCAATTCACAGGCAGAGGCTAATTACCAACTGATTACTTTTTAATTTATTTATTTTTAATTTTTTTTTAATTTTTTCTTTTTAATTTTTTTACTTCTATTATTTTAAGTTCTTTTTTTATTTTTATTATTCTAAAAATTTCTAAATGTTTATTTTTTATTTTTTATTATTATATTTCATTTTCTTCTCGTTCTCAACTTATTTCATGTGATTCTATGCAATTTTTTTGTATTATCTATTTCTTTATGCCATGCTTATTTTCTCATTAGCATAATTTTATTAGTATTCTAATTTTTAAATTAAAATAGAATTTATTGTTAAGTAAGGTTATAGACTTACATTTTTTTTAAAAAAATAAATAAAATAAATCATATTTATGTATGCAATGTTGAAATTTACGATAAGAGTATTATGTTAATTTTTTTGTTTTGAATTTATAACTTATGTTATATTTTCAGTTTCATTTGTTCTAGTAATATTGAATTCACATTGCAAGTCATTTTTTAATTAGACTTGATAGATTATCTTTTTGTCAAATATTTTAATAATTTATGACATTTTATTTTTATATTAATCTTTTTATCAAACATGCATTTCACGATGTTCGTAGAAACTTCATACTTTTAGTTTTAATGATCAATTCAATTGAAATATATTAATTTGAAAATATATAAATCAATTATTTTTTCATAATATTAGTTAAGAACATATGTTTATTAATTAATATATTTTCAAAAAAATAATATATATCTTAAATATTTAATTTAATATCATTTATATAGTTTCTTATTTGTCTAGTATAAATTTTAAATAATTAATTTTTATTTTTAAACTTTAATATAATTTTATGATTGCAATTGTGCATCCAAACAGAAATGTGTAATTACACTGTGGCATCCAAACAGGACATGTGTAATTACACTGTGGCAACTAAACAGGTCAATGTAATTACTAGACTATGTAATTACTAGGCTGGTAATTACTACCCTAGTAATTACACCAATTCCAATTATCAGGTGGCTTTCCAAACAGACCCTAAGGATTTTCTTAGAGGTAAAAAGATAAAAACGACCCTTTTTAATGTTTTCCCGTCGGTTAATTCGTTACTGCACAGTATCAGATTACTAAAATGATCATAACTTTTTACTCGAAACTCGGATTGACGCAAAATTGGTGGCTTGGAAAGAAGATTCAAATACCTTTAATTTGATAGGTTATGGGCCACATAACTTTTTATATTCTAAGAGATATGGTCGTTTAAAATTGACCCAAGTAAAATCTTACATCAAAACTTAATCGGTAAGGAAACTTTCAACTCAACTTTGTGCTAGGAGTTTTTAGTGACCTTAATTGATATCAAAAATCATTCTCACAATAAAGAATTTACCTTTACATATATGAGCAATTTAAGAATAACCCGATAAGATTTGTGAAAAGATTCCATTAGGTTTAACCCTCTTTCATGTAGCTAGAAAACACATTTTTAGACGATCCAACTCCAATTATATAATTGTCTGCTTGTGTTGTAATTGTTGAAATTGGATCATTTCAGTATTTTGTGTATCATTTTAATTATAGGGGTACTAATTATTGTTGTCCGATCCCTTTGGGAATTAAAAAAAAAAAGGTACAAATTATTGTTGTATATGTGGTTATTGTTAGAATTTTATTATTTTTACATGTGACTCAATTAATATAAAGGTCATAAATAATATTTAATAAAAAAAAACAGGTCTCATTCATACATTAATTATTTGATGGGCATATCAAATTAAATTTTGACCTAATAAATTGATTCTCCTTCGGCCTATTAGAATTACCACATATATTTTTTACACAATTTCATAGTTGACGATTGTAATAGTTAGGTCAAGAAGATAAAAACTTGTTTTTGCATCTAACACTTCGTCTCCTCTTTATGAAGATTGTGATAGTTAGGTCAAGAAGGTAGTTGAGTAGGTTCTTTAATATATATCACAACAAAGTACAAACATATTGTTTAAGATTCAAAAAGACTTTATTTCTAGGTCTCTTTTGGGTGAATTAATTGTATAGTACATTAGTAGAAAAAGGATGATCAAGAGCATTTTAGTCATTTTTTCAAAACCAAAACTCTACTTGACCACACATATATAATTGACAATGTTCAACACTTACACGTAACTTACATTTTTCTTTTAGCAACAAATATGGAGCTTTGTTCACACAGATTCAACAATCTCAAACTAATTTTACATGATCCACTAGCCATTAATATTCATTGGTTAATTTAGAGATTAATTGCCTGTCAACCATATTAATCGAATATTTATATTGATTAAAATTCACTAGTTTTTAATTATTATTTTTTTTGTATGCGTCTTTGAAGCTACGATAAAATCTAAAGATAGCAAATTGGAATATAGATGGGCAAAGGAACTAATTAGCTTAACCCTAAGTCATTATGCCACCCTCTCCATACTTTCCCGCCAAGCCATTTAATCTAAAATTATATGAAGATATTACATATGTAAATATGAATATCTATTCTTTTTAAAGAATAGATCTCGTTCATATACCAGTTATTATTTGATAAAAGCATTAGATTAAGTTTTAACATCTATAAATTAGCCTCCTTCCGCTCCTCTTTACAATGATGTTCTTTCTCCTCTTCCCGCATATTCTCTTGATTATATGTTTTCTTGTAATGCTATCATATTTAATTTAAGAGTCTGATATGAATTAAACTTTAAGTTTATAGTTAAATATTGATATGTGGCTTCAAAATATTTTTATCTAAGGTTAAAATTGGAGGGAAGATGGTGAGTGGGTAGGGCCAATCTATATTGAATGTAGAATTAAAGATCACATGAAAATTTCAGAAATAATTAAGTTATGTACTTCTATGAGGGTAATTTATTTTAGGCCAAACTCATCAGTGACCTCTTAAAGTTGGCACTAAGTTTCACTTAGATACCTCAACTGAGTGATATTCATTTTAGACACCTTATGTAAAGTCTCGTTATATCATTTTGACACTTTTGCTGACATGTCAAAGTAAGTGTGATACACTCAACAATATAGCGTGAAAGATTCAATTTAGCTATTTTTTATTTTATTTTCTCTTTTTCTTCTCCATTTTTCAAGCTACCACCTCCCACCATTTTTTGAAGCTTAAACTCCTTCAATGGAAGTTGAATTTTTTATTCAAATCCATTTTCAAGTCATTTTTCTTCTTCTTCAT
Source organism: Solanum etuberosum (assembly GCA_029582245.1). Taxonomy (NCBI): domain Eukaryota; kingdom Viridiplantae; phylum Streptophyta; class Magnoliopsida; order Solanales; family Solanaceae; genus Solanum; species Solanum etuberosum. The sequence continues at coordinate 124,101 of JAJONR010000708.1, forward strand.
TGTATTACTTTTCTAAATCTACAATCACCTCCCTCCACCTTTTTTATCAAAAAATAGATACCAACACTCATATTTCATATTTATTCTCTCTTTCTTTCTTCCTCTCCCTCTTTTCTTCCCACAAAAACACTAAAAAGAAAGAAAAAAAAAGATCCGAAATAATTTAAAAAGTTGATCAAAAAAAATTGTTGGGTATAGTAGAGAAGACAACTACCTTCGGGGAGGGGATGGGGGTTAAATTGATTTTTTTAGAATAATATTTTTATTTTATTTACTAAATAGATTTTAAAATAATTTTAACTTAAAGTTACACATGTAATCATTTAATTGGTTGTTTGTCACGTCATCAACTAGTGTATTACACTCTCCTTCAGCTTTTTGCTTATTGTCAAAAAAGTGACAAAATACATAGCGGGACCCTATATAAGGTGTCTAAAATGAACATCGCTCAGTTGAGGTGTCTAAGTGAAATTTGGTGCCAACTTTAGGGGCCCACGATAAATTTGGCCTTTATTTTACTTGAAAAAGATAAAGAAATATATGAGCTTGCATTATTCCTGTCTGATTGGAGTACAGTAAATATTAATGTGGGTGATGAATCGTCTATTGACGAAGTGGCCCATTCAAGTAAATCAATTTTCATAATAACTTTATATTTAGTGTAGAATCGAAGGTCACATAGCTTTCAATCATCATCTACAATTTAAGCATTTAATCAAAAGTGAAAAACATTTCTTAATGTGTTTTATTAATGATATTATGCCAATAATAATTTGTCGCGATTCAAAAATAAATGTGATGACATTTGTCAATTTTCACCAAGACAAGTCAGCTTCAACCCAATGAATCGAAAGAAATGTAGAAAGATAAAGCAAGAACAAGATAAAAGCGGAAAACTTATTCATTCTATTAACACTCCAAAACATGGTTGTCACGTCTACAAGCCACTAATGTAAATACATAATTTGAAAGATAAATACGAGTCTCAATGTTTTTGTTTTTCAAGTAGAACAAGACATAAAGTAAAAGAACAAGAGGGTCAACCCGGATAACAAGCAGCTACCTTTCAAATCCTTGACAAGCCTCAAAATCAGAAGAAGAAAAAGAAGAAGATCACACGGGTCCAGGCTCAAAACCTACACAACTCTAGAAGCAAGGAGTGAGTACCAACAACACAGTACCCAACAAACAACCTAATAAACAAGGCAACCTAGCTAGAAATTGAATAATCCTTTCATCACAACCGAACCTCCTCAAACTACAACCTACACTGAAATCAGCCCAACCCAACAGTTCTACAATGCACAACTAACAAGGCTCAATATTCACATTCAACAACCAACACGATTCAAGTAAGTCAATCTCAAATGAAAAGTAGATCAATCACAACCAACAAGTAGATCAATCACAATTAACAATTAGATCAATCACAAGTAACAAAGGCATTAAGTTACATAATGAATTCTTTCTGAAACCATTTCCCATCGGCACAATTGTCACTAGTCGGAATCATTTTCTATCGGCTTTTTATCACATCACTAACCGAAACCATTTCATTTCGGCTTTATATCAGATCACTAGCCAAAATCATTTTCTCTTCAGCTTTATATCATTTCACTAGCCGGAACCATTTCTCTTCGGCTTTATATCATTTCACTAGCCGGAACCATTTCTCATCAGTTTTATATCATTTCACTAGCCAGAACTATTTTCCATCGACATTACATCATTTCACTAGCCAAAATTGTTTCCCTTCGGCTTTATAAGACATGTCTCATCACAGTGTTAAACAAGCAATACACATAAGAAAGTTCACACCACAAAGAATAGACAACAATTCAAGCAATTCAATCCACTTTCAAGTCATTTCATCAATCAATCACATAGGGGCTTCACCAAGGAAATTTACTAATCATCATCATCAACATGTTGCCTTTTTTATTTATCCCTCTTTATTCGTTAAGATTAATCAAGTAGAAATAATAACCCTTCACCTCATCTCCCATTATTCCTCAACACACAAGCAATGAAGAGAAGTAGACAATTTTACTAGATTACAAAGTTTAAGAGGTCACTTACCTTAATGAAATTAATTAATCAACTCAAGGATTACGTTTTCTCCTTCTGAACCACGTTTGAAGCCACATAATCTAAAATAATCAAGTATTCATAATAATCTTCGAAAGCAACAATACCCTCATCAAATACTTTAAAAATGGGTCAATCAACTCAAAACCTTATTTCAAAAAGAAGGTTTGAATTTAAAAATTAATACTTGAAAATGATGTTCAAGGATTTAGGAACTCATTGGTGAAAACCATTTCGAAAAAGGGATCAAAATGAGTTCACAATCTCTATTTTAGTTTAGAACTTGAGTTCTTGAAAAATCAAGTCATTTGTCAATCAAAATCCCAAATTTTGATGTTAGAATTCATAAATAATCAAAGGAAAATGATATTTTAGGATCATAAAAGCTTACCCAAAACATTTAACGAAAGAAATCTCTTCAAAAATTGCCTCCAGAGATTTTTCAAGCTCAAAAATAAAAAATGGTGCTAAAACCCCAAAATTTCAGGTCAAAAAACCCTCTATGATATGGCTTAAGAAAACTTGGGTTCACTTAAGCAAATAATTTTTCTTAATCGAATGCCACAAAAAAATCTTGGGCTTTCATTTCGCGAACCGGCCTTCGCAGAAGCGAAAGTCGCGATTGCGAACAAGCTTTTCGCGATCGCGAAGGTCAGCCCACCTGGACCTTCATGAAAGAGACTTGTTCCTCATGATCGTGAGGTTCACAAATTGATCAACCTCTTGTAATCGCGAGGCACACCAGGTAACAGTAAACCTGCCAAAACAATCATCGAAAGGACCATCGTGATTTGTTTGGAACCCATAAATACAACCCATACATGCAAATTGATTATACTCGACATTCCAGACTCAATAGACTCATTGAAACATGAATCAGAGGTCTCCTTGACCTGACATCTGTGAAAACCACAAGAAACTAACATAACGCCTAAAAGGGCTAACTCAAGTTCAGGACTTCTCAAAAATCAACCAAGGCCACACCTAGGCTTAAAATCATCCGTGAAACCAAATGAACTCTTGAAATTCTGATCCGAGCATCCGAACCCCAAATGATGACCAAAGTCAACCAAAAGCTAAAATCTCAACAATTTACAACTGAGGACCTCAAATCCTCAAAATGACTCCGAATTTGAAATCGGCATCCTTTCTTGACCGAATTCCAAATTTCGCGACTCATGAAATTGAAGAAATTCTATTATGATGATTGAAACTCCAAAAGACTCCAAAAGACTCCAAAAACCACTTTTAAGCAACTTTAGCCTTTCCAAAAGCAAAAACTTACAAAATTCTCAACTTTTTACGCAAAGCTTGGAAACCTATTTTCAAAACTCAAACATAGAAGACTCGGGGTCGATATCGGGAGGGTAAAATAGTAATTTAACAAAGATTCCAAAAATGACCAACTGGGTCATTACATTATCCACCACTAAAAACCATGTCTGTACTCGATCACAAAGCAAAAGAAAGTACCTGAAGCTTCGAAAAAATCTGAAGATGTATGGCAAGCATATCTTACTCTATCTCCCAAGTCGCCTCACGAACTTAACAATGTTTAAACTGCACCTCCACTGAAGCAATCACTTTAGTCCTAAGCTTTCGAATCTGCCTATCCAAAATAGCTATAGGCTCCTCCTCAAAAGACAAGTCTGGACCGAACTCAACTGAATCAAGAGAAAGTACATGGGACTCATTTGGCATGTACTTTCAAAGCATGGAGACATGAAACATAGGATGAATATCTGACAAGCTAGGTGGCAAAGCCTACTTATAGCCCACCTCTCTCACACGACTCAAAATATCAAAAGGTCCAATGAATATAGGGCTAAGCTTGCCCTTCTTTCCGAACCTCATCAAACCCTTCATGGGTGACACTCGGAGCCAAACATGATCACCCTTCATGAACAATAGAGCTCGAACCCTCCGATTTGCATAAATCTTCTGTCGACTCTGGGTTGTCAACAGTCTACCATGTATCATACGGACATGCTTCATAGCATCTTAAGAAAATATATATCCAAAGAGTCCAGCTTAGCTGAATCAAACCATTCGAATACAACACCTCAAATGGGGCTATCTGAATGCTAGAGTGATAAATGTTGTTGTAGGAAAACTCTGCTAAGGGCAAATACTGATCCCATCTAGCACCAAAATCGATCACACAAGCTCGAAACATGTCCTCCAACACCTGAATCGTCCGCTCAGACTGATCATCTGTCTGAGGGTGGAAACTTGTACTTATTTCTAACTGAGTACCCAAACCATGTTGTAATGCCTTACAGAAATGAGAAGTGAACAATGAACCTCGATTAGAGACAATAGAAATTGGGACTCCATTCAGTCACACAATCTGATTGATATAAAGCTCGTCTAACTTCTCCACTGTATAATTCACTCGAATCAGAATGAAGTGGGCAAACTTGGTCAGTCTGTCAACAACAACCCAAATAGAATCATAACCATCCACGGTGGTAGGTAGACCCACGATAAAGTCCATAGTGATCAATTCCCACTTCCAATTAGGAATAGGCATCCTCTAAGATATACCCCAAGCCGTTGGTGCTCACACTTGACTTGTTGGCAAGTTAAACACCTAGAACAAAATTTTACAATATACTTCTTCATTCCACACCACCAATAGTGTTGGCTCAGATCATGGTACGTATTCATAGCTCCTGGATGGATAGATTATCGAGAACAATGGCCTCCTTAAGAATAAATCTAGTCAACTCACTCGTTTTGGGCACACAAATCCTTCCTCCGATCCTCAAGACAACATAAGAATCAAGGACAACCTCCTTAGCTTCCACTCTCAACATTTTGTCTCAAATGGGACACAACTTATCATCATCAAATTGGTGTTCACGAATCTTCTCCACTAAGGAAGAATAGGCCTCTATGAAAGTAATCAAACCACTAGTCTCTTCAGAAATCTGTAATTGAACAAGACTGTTGGAAAACCTCTGAACATCTCTAGACAATGGTCTCTCCTCAACACTGAGAGTGGAAAGACTCCCCAAATTAGAAGTCTTCCTATTCAAGGCATCGGCCACCACATTGATCTTTCCCAAATGATACAAGATGATGATATCATAGTACTTCAGTAGCTCAAGTCATCTATGTTGCCTCAAGTTTAGATAGCTTTGACTGAAGATGAACTAAAGACTCTGATGACCAGTGAAAACCTGACAATGTACCCGATATAGGTAATTCCTCCATAACTTAAGAACAAACACTATGACTGCCAATTCCTAATCATGAGTAGGATAGTTCTTCTCATAAGTCTTCAATTGTCTAGAAGCATAAGCGATCACTTTTCCTTTCTGCATCAGAACACCACCTAACCCAACTCTAGAAACATCACAATAAATAGTAAGGTTTTCCAATACGGCGACCTGAAATTTTTTCTCCCCAAAGGAGGCTAGGAGGAGTTACATATCTTCGTTGCTATTTCTTAGTATTTCTGCGGCCGAGCCCTCTCCCTTTTTCTTTTCTCCTAAATTTTTTTGTCCCCTGAGAATCTGTGGTTCCTGGTTCGACCCTGGCACAAATGTGAAATTCATGGTCTCTAGCGGTGGGGAGAGGATGGGAATAAGAGTAGGTTTTGGAAGGTTTGGGTCATTAGGAAATTCATAGATCCCAGAGATAGGGATTCCTGGATTCCTAGTAGCTGTGTTTGCATCAGTGATTGTGTCCACACCAGGTTTCCCAGTCCTTCTATCGCATGATCTATTCCTTCTTTGACTGCATGTACTAGGTAGGATGGATCTTGGACTATCAGTGTTACTGGCGTGTTGCTAATGTTTACTTGGAAAGATATTGACCTCCCCTACGTTGCCATCTCTAGCCATGATGATGGTGAGTAGTTCGGGAGAGGTGGTTTGGATATCAGTGTAAGGGAGAGAGTTGGTGGAGTTGCCATTTTCAGGAGAGAGTTGGGATTTTGCTTGGGTTATCAGATTTGGTGAAAAATTTCCTTTTTCTATCATAGAGAAGGAGTTTTTGGTGGAGTTAATTGAAATGACACTAGACATCACTTCAACTAAGTCTCCATGATGATTACCCACTAAAGAGTAGTTATTGTAGTGGTTAGGATATGTGGTGGCAGTGGCGATGGATATTTCCATGGGAATTTCTTCCCAAGTGCTTTTGGGCAAGAGAGATGGGGTTTTTGGCTGGGCCCAATGAGGTCGTCATTATTAAGTTGATTAGCCGCGTTGAGAGAGATTTTATTATTGTGATTAATGCTCTTCTGATGGATTTTACTAGGAGAAAGTCCTTGCAATCTTTTGGGGATCTCTCCATTAATGTGGTTGGTAGAAGAGATGTGCTGGATGGATCCACTAACAGATGTATTTTTGGGATTTGCATTGGAGTGTGAGACCATTTTTTCCTTACCTCTGTTATTACTTTGGGCTTGAAGAATGTTATGGAACCATTAGCGGAATCAGATGAGTTATTTAATTCATTGAAACTGTTAGGGCTAAAAAAATTGCCTGATGCCATTGTTCGATTGTTTACATGTACTCGGTCTTATGACTTTGTCCCTCCTCTTTGATCTGTCGATGTCTGCTTCTTGTTCGTTTTCAGGGAAAGAGACGATGTGTCATGCTTCCTCTGGGGTATCACTAGTGGTGGTAGGGGATATGTGATTTTCTTGGTTTGAAGTTTCCTGTTGAGGGCAATTTCTTAGAACATGCCCAATCATCTCGTAGCATGTGCACAATATTCCTTCGCCCTCATACATTACTTTCTAAATATGTTCTCCGATTAAGACTTCATTTTTATGGGCTTCCTATTGAAACTTGTATGCAGATTCTCGCATAGCGGCCACATAGTATCGCTGAAGTGCAAGAGTCTATTTTCAATAATCTACCCAATTTCCTGTCAATTTTTTCTAAGATCGCTTTATCATAGAATTAAGAGACCATATCACATTTATATTAATTAATAATAAATAGAAAAGAGGAAGGGAACATTTTTTTTTGAATTGTGAAAAGATCATCCAAGATATTTGTTTGAAAATGATGTGACTAAAATTCCCATAAAGTATTATCTTTCTCACTACCTTTTACACTTATTTTTTTTTATCAAAACCATAATTTTAATTAAGCCATGATGATTCTCAATTCCCTACCATGATTTAGTTATACAATGTTGTTGGAGGGGACAATCAAGAAGATTATCGATAGATTAGTAAAATTTATTGTAATAAGCTTGAATCTTCTTAAAGAGAACGCGCGAGATAATCATGCTTCAATTTGAAGATAAATTTTATTTTTAATTGTAATTGTGGTTTCACCAACAATTAATAAATCTCAAGATTAATAGATACTTGAAATAAACTAATTAGCATTCAATTAATGAAAAACTTAAAGAGAGAGTAGAATTAATGAAAAACTCATAAGCTCATCAACAATACAGTTGAGACAATTACTAATTACTTATAAAAACCTCTGATATCTAGAATAGTCTGTATAGTTGTGAGTATGAGGAGTATGATGGCTGCCATTGTTGAAGCTCCTTTCCAAGGACTATTAAAATAATTGTGCCTCAAACTTGCCTTCATTCTATTCCATGGTTTTTCATAATGTTTAGCTGCTTTTAAGCATTCTTCTTTGTAATAGAAGTTAGAATACGTAGTGACCCCACGTCCGTTTTTGTTGAAGAGGCTAGCCACTTCTTTGTCCTCTCCCATCCAATTCACATCTTTTTCTGAGTCAATGAGATGATCCATGAAAGCTGCAAAATCAGTGAAATATTTATATTGTACATCAGATGATTGTTGCTCATAAGCAATGAGATTTCGCAGGATGGTTTCCGTGCCATCATATACTCGAAAACAAGGGATCGTCATTAATCCATTCTCAAACTTTATACTATCAAATAAACTTGTTTTATCCCCAAGTTTGTCATGTAATCCAGCTTTAACAAAGCTAACTCCAGCTTGGGAAAGTTCTGTTGCATTTGGCATGACCTTATTTCGCTTTATGTCATATTTTAAATTTTTCTTGGGATGTTGGCCATGACATGAAGAAATGTGAACTGCATGAAGTAAATGTTTGATACTATCTTTTGTGTTTTTAAAGGATTCACCAATCATGTTTGGCAAGTCAACAAAAAAGATAATTGAATCATTCACCAGTAATAACAATGGTAATTCATCATCTTATTTTGTCATGTCATGAAGCTTGTTGAGGACAAAGAAGGGAAGTTGATTTTCTAGTAACATCAAGTCTCGGAATATTTGATGACATATGTAACTAGCAAAATTGATAATTTCTTCTTCTCCTTCGGGACACATTTCACAACATTCTCGAATAAACTCAACAACAAAACAACCATCAAGCAACAACATTTGACAAAATTGACTATCATTACCAAGGTCTTCTATATCTTCATAACACTTCAGTGCTTCTTCCTTAAGTTTCTCCAATTCTTTGATGCAACTTTTCATATCCAACCCATCTTTTCGTCGAAGAAACCTTCGTAGGTACAATAATTTGTAATTTTCCATTGGACCATGTTGGGGATTTTTTCTACGATAAGGACCGATAGAGACCATCTTTGGTGTATATGTCGATGGATTTGATTTACGTAGCGACACATTTACTTTGAATATAGTACGCGATTTAATAGACGAATTATCTAAATCCTTATTCATTTCATTAATTATTTCCTCTATGTCGCTTAAATGATACCCTTTTCTCCCTTCTTCTATCTGTAACGTAAAAGAGCAGGAAATTTCAAAATGTTTATTTGAAGTAACTATGCAATAAACAAGCAATTATATTCACTAAATTTCATATCATTGATTTTATATCGCATGGCTAAACGGACTCTTAGAAAATATCTACGTGTGTCGGATCAAGTAGTGTGCTTTTTGAAGATCTGACACGAGTGCAAAAATATTTGTGGAGAGTCCGAACAACATAGCTATTGTGACACTGATTCCAAGTAATCCCACCCATAGCTGATTCCAAATAATCCAGAATCTTGATATTCCCATATCCAATATGTGGGGATGAAGGAAAAAGCAAACAAAAAGCAAAACAAAAGGCCTAGAAGATTCTATTCAGTTTGACAAGATCAACAAAAGTAGCACACAAAAACATGATGCAAATGAATACACTAAATTATTTTAGAAAAACAAACAATTTTATGCAAAGAAGAAAAATTGTCACCTTAGTATATGAGCAAAACGACGCCGTATAGTTTCTAAAAAAGTGAATCCTCTTTCCACTACATACAGTAGAAGTAGCAGTAGCAGGTGTCACCGGCGCAACACAAGACTGAAACCACCGGCAAATTGTCTGCCGGAGGCCGGAATTCCGGTGATAAATTTTTCGGCAAATCATGATTTGTTTTGCTTTGGGAACTATTGAAAAGATGGGTTGTTGCAGCAACTTTTATAAGTGAAAAAACATGTTTGAGATTTTACAAAATATCATAATGTATTTTAATTTATCCAGCGTCGTTTGGTAGAGTGTATAAAAATAATGATAAGTAGAGTATTGTATTGGTAATGCTTATAAATATGCTTGCAGTAATTATACGTAGATAAATTTTTATACTCGTATATTGTTTGGTTTGGTGTATTAAAACTACTATGCACTGCATAAAAATATTTATTTACAAAGATATCATTCACAACTAAAGTAGAAAAGATGTAAGAATTTTTCTAGGGGCAATAGGGTTTTTGACCATACTAATGCATTCATTAAAATTCATTGCATTACTAATATCTAAAACTCCATCAATAGATATTAGATACTTAACATGGAATAATGTGTCAAACAAGATATTACTAAAACACATAATTAATGCATGCATTATTTTTACTAATATCCTCGACCAAATGAAACCGTCGTGTTTTGTTATTATTACATTGACATGCTTTTGTATTTGAGAATGTATTTTAACAATAATAATTATATAATGTGATTTGTCGAAGATAATGTGTACGTAGACTATATTTCAGTTTCAAAAGTGATGAAGAAAAGTTATTTTTGATAGATTTTGACTCGAAAAATGAATGTATTTTAAATTTTTAGAAAAATTTACGCGTATAAACAAACATATACTAGTTAATTAGTTAACATAACTATAGTTTGCCTTAATTACAATTTGCCACCTACTTTTAGCTATAATTACGCAGCTCAGTTTTTTAGTTTTGTATAATTCGCACGTTTGTATAATTTGAAATTTGTATAATATAATTTGCATAACTTTTGTATAATGTAATTTCGTATAATATAATTTGTCTAATTGTTTACACTTCAGATGTTTGTAATTGTATAAATTCGTTATTTCCAGTATACAAAAATAACTGAATTATACAAATGTATCTACGAATTATACAAACCCGCGAATTATACAAATGAGACAGCTTAAACTGTAGCTACAGCCCGTAAATATGCAAACTACAGCTATAAAGCATAATTAAGTTTATTATAATGCTACTTGCGAAAGTTCTCCTAAATTTTTTAATGTTTATGTACGAAATTTTCTCCTGTTAAAATTTCGTGATGGATTTATGTATATGTTGCATAAATCAAATGCAAAAAATTCAAACTAGCTATTCACTTTTTGCGGAGGTTTGATTACGGTGGTTGCAGTAACTTCCGTAAAAATATATTAATTGCGGGGTTATCTCAACCCCTCTTATTTCTTCATAGATTGTGAGGGTCATAACCCCATCTATTCCTTAAAAAAATAGTACTCCCTTCGTTTAAAAAAGAATGACCTAATTTACTTTTTAGTCTGTTTCAAAAAGAATGACCCCTTTCCTTTTTTGGTAACACTTTAACTTCAACTTTCCACGTGACATGTTTAAGGCCACGAGATTAAATGATATTTTAATACATTTGACATAACTTTAATTTAAAACCACAAGATTAAAAAGTCTTCTTTCTTTTCTTAAACTCCGTTCCAAATCAAACTAGACCATTCTGTTTGAAACGGAGGGAGTACTTAGTTTACTTTTATTTCCTTTTTTATGTTTAGACATAATGAATCATAAACATCTTTTAGCTTTAAATTCATTTTTTTTCGAGAAAATAGTCAAATACCCTTTCAACCTATTACCCAATTCTCAACTACACACCAATACGTTACGGAGGTCCTATTACTCCCTTGAAGTATTTTGAACAGAGATATTAACACCCTTAAGTGCTGATGTGGCACAGCAAGTGTGTTCACTTTCCTGGAGGCAAGTGTAAGGCAAATAAATAAGTCAAAATTAAATGAGTTGACAACTGTCATTTCTTAATTGAATTCAATACAATTAATAAATAAATTTAATTAATTACAATCACATACTCTCTCTCTCTCTAACCATTACCAACCTCTAAAAATTACACCTCTGCAATTGAATTTTGCTATGTCTTCCATGGCAATTACCTATACAATATTTTATTTTTTCATTTTTTTCACTTTTAATCCACAATAAACTTTTTCATGACCAACACCTTCAAATCTTTCCTAAAAATAGATAACATAACCAAAAGAAAGAAAATGATAATCCTTTAATTTCTTTCACCTCAATGGAAAATACTTTCAATCCGCATTGAAAAATGATATTACAACTTCTGCTAGAGAAATCTTTTCGATAATAGTAGCAGCCCAAATTTCTTGTTTGGAACTAAAAGTGGGTATTAAAATTTGAAATTTGTGAGTTTCTTGATTGGAACTGAAAGTGGGTATTATAATTTGAAATTTGACAAGAAAAATTTCATCTTCAAATCCATAAAAAAAAAAGCAACTGGAGAATCAACAGATGCAGAACTAGACAATAATGGCAGAAAGATACCATGATAAAAAGATTCAACATTCATGTTAATTTATTGAATTCAACAATGACAACTAGATTTTGTGCAAATAAATGATCGAAAAAATAGAAGAAAAACGGAGGATGATGGGTGTGATGGAGATGGAGGTGGATTGGAGGAAATGAGACATTGAGAACAATGGAGAAAAAATAGGATGATTTAAGAAGTTGAATAGAATGGTGGAGAAAAAAATGAAAAGCATCAAAATTGATGTATTTTGGTGATGATTTTTTTTTAAAAAAAAATTATTTTAAAAATTAGGTGTGTGTATTACACTCAGCAACAAAGATTTGGGGGTAACGTTTTAAGGATGTCAATATCTGTGTTTAAAATATTCTAGGGGGTAATAGGATCCCTTGACCTTGAAGTATAAATGTGTAGTTGAGAATCGGGTAAGTGTAGTTGAGAATCGGATAATAGGCTGAGGTTTATTTGACTGTTTTCTCTTTTTTCCCCCAAAACTCACAGAACCGTTTTAGACACGGGAGAAAAACTGAGTATCTTCTCATTCTCTCACAGATTGCTCACTCTTCTCTCGCTCTCAAATTCCTTTCAATTTAAGATTTCTTCAACATGTATTAGTTCTTACCAGAAAATCGGTGGTTGACTGCTGAGTTTTTCAACTTTGTTTAGTAGATAAGAATAATCAATGGTTGAAGAAGCTGATTTTTTTCAAGTTGGGTTCTAAGCAGAAATTGCTGATTTCAATTTTCGCTGGTACTGTAAATCACTGAATCTGAGGTATTTTTCTTAGATAAGAATAATCAATGGAGCATTTCGCCAATTATTTCTCATGCTCATTTTAAGTACTTTGTGACATTTATAGATGACTATAGTCGGTTACATGGGTGTATTTTCTTCGATCTAAATCTGAAGTATTTTTCATACTCAAGAAATTTTTGGCTTACGTTGAGACTCAATTTTTCACATGCATCAAAATATTAAGATCTGATTCTGGTGGAGAATATATGTCTCATGAATTCAATAATTTCTTTCTTGAGAAAGGAATTGTATCACAACGCTCTTGTCCATATACGCCACAGCAAAATGGGGTTGCTGAGCTTAAAAATCGTCATCTTTTAGATGTCACGTGTACTTTATTGATTGAGTCCTCTGTTCCATCTAATTATTGGGTTGAAGCTTTGTCTACTGCTGTCTATTTGATTAATCTTCCATCTAAAGTGTTAATTCTTGAGTCTCCATATTATCGTCTTTTTCACAAGCATCCTAACTATCATAGTTTTCATACATTTGGTTGTGTTTGTTTTGTGCACCTGCCTCCTTCTCAACGTAATAAACTCTCTGTTCAGTCTACTAAATGTGCTTTTATGGGCTATAGTACTTCGCAGAAAGGTTTTATTTGCTACGATCCAAGTTCTAACAAATTTCGTGTTTCTAGAAATGTTATTTTCTTTGAGAATCAGTATTTCTTTCCTACTCATATTGAGTCATCTTCTGTTTCTCCTCTTCTTCCTACTTTTGAGGATTTGTCATTGTCTACTAAGCGGTTCAAACCAGGATTTGTGTATGAACGACGTCGGCCAACTTTACCCCATCCTGAAACAGATCCGCCACCTGAGACTGCTCCACAACCAGAATCTGAGATTTCTTCAAGGTATGCTCCTCTTGAGCCTCCTCGGCGATCTACTAGAGTGTCTCAAACTCCTAAACGGTGTGGTTTTTCTTCTACTTTATCCACCATCTCTATTCCAACAGGTTACTCACAAGCCTCCAAGCTTGAATGTTGGCAAAAAATAATGGAAGAGGAACTTTTGGCTCTTAAAGAAAATAACACATGGGACGTTGTTCCTTGTCCTCCAAATGTCCATCCAATTGGATGTAAATTGGTTTATTCAATTAAACTTCATTCTGATGGAACTCTTGATCGGTACAAAGCTCGATTGGTGGTCCTTGGTAAAAAACAGGAGTATGGTGTAGACTATGAGGAGACTTTTGCACCTGTAGCAAAAATGACTACTGTGCGAACTATTATTGCCATTGCTGCATCACAAAATTGGCCTCTTCATCAAATGGATGTCAAGAATGCTTTTCTTCATGGTGATCTCAAAGAAGATATTTATATGAAACCCCCACCTGGTTTGTTCTCATCACCTACATCAGATGTCTGCAAGTTGGAGCGGTCTTTATATGGATTAAAACAAGCTCCAAGAGCTTGGTTTGAAAAGTTTCGGTCTACTTTGCTTCAATTCTCTTTTGAGCAGAGCAAATATGATTCGTCTTTGTTTCTTCGAAAAACATCTGCAGGTTGTGTTCTTCTTTTGGTGTATGTAGATGACATTATTATCATATGAACTGATTCTTCACTAATCACTAGCCTCCAACAGCAACTTAAAGATTCTTTTCATATGAAAGATCTTGGTACTCTTACATACTTTTTGGGGTAGGAAGTTCATTATAATTCTTTAGGTGTGTTCTTGAACCAACACAAATGTACTCAGGACTTGATTGCTATATACTCCATTGGAATTGAATGTAAAGTATTGTCGTGCGGAAGGAAATCTTCTTCCTGATCCAACTTTGTATCGAAAATTAGTTGGGAGCCTAAATTATCTTACTATTACTCGGCCTGATATCTCTTTTGCAATTCAATAAGTGTGTCAATTTATGCAGGCTCCACGCCATCTACATTTGGTGGCTGTCTGTCGCATCATTCGATATCTCTTGGGAATATCTACTCGTGGATTATTCTTTCCTAGTGGTTTTGAGATTCAATTTAATGCATTTAGTGATTCTGATTGGGCTGGATGTCTTGATACTCGTCACTCCGTCACGGGTGCATGTTTCTTGGAGATTCCTTGATATCTTGAAAGAGCAAGAAGCAAGACCGTGTATCAAAATCTTCCACCGAATCTGAATATCGAGCAATGTCTACTGCTTGCTCTGAGATTGTTTGGCTTCGTGGTTTACTTGCAGAAATTGAATTTCCTCAATCTAATCCCACTCCTCTCCATGCTGACAACACAAGTGCTATTCAGATTGCTACTAATCCAGTTTATCATGAAAGGACCAAACACATTGAAGTGAACTATCATTAAATCAGAGAAGTTATAGATAAGAGAGTCATTACTCTTCCACATGTATCCAGTGATCTTCAAATAGCTGATGTGTTTACAAAGTCTATGGCACGACAACGTCATCAATTTCTGATAGGCAAATTGATGCTTTTTGATCCACCGGCATCAATTTGAGAGGGGATGTTAGCATGATTGGACAGATTCTAAATATCTGTACATATCTATGTTATAACTCTAAATATTTGTGTAATGATGATAGGAGATAACATAGATTAATGTAGCATATTTTCAGAGATATTACAATTAGGACTAACATATATTTAGGGATATATAGTAGATTTTTAGGCATGTAAATCAGAATTCTTTCTATTTAATGGAAGAACTCTCATTTGAGAGCATTGATTCAGCAAAACTGACCCATAGTACTTCTAGTATGTCCACTTGTAATTCTAGACGTGTAAAATCGACCTGTTTAGCTAATAATATTGTGTTTCCTACTTATGTTCCTAATACTGCCTTTAAATTGAATAATCATGTCATGGAATGCATTTCTGATGGAAACAATGTTGATTAGGACATGTTCCATTTCTGAAGATAAAGGCATTCCCATCATTCCCATAACCTTTTCACCAAAACAGCCCTTCACATGCACTATATGTCCTATGGTCAGACAAATTAGACTTCCTTTTCCAGCCAAGACCACCACTGTTTCCAGCACCAACCCCTTTGACCTCCTTTATATGGACTTATGGGGACCATATCATGTTCCAACCCACAACAATTACAAGTATTTTTTAACTATAGTTGATGATTTAGTAGAACAACATGGACTCACCTTCTCATTTGCAAATGAAACACTCTTCAAATTATGAAATCCTTCATATCACTTGTTGAAAATCAATTCAAGACCACTGTCAAGTCAATAAGAACTGACAATGGTACAAAATTCACCAACAATGAAACCAACATTTACATCCAAGCTAAGCGGATAATACATCAAAAGACTTGTCCCTACACACCGCAACAAATGATGTGGTAGAAAGGAACATAAACACCTTTGGGAAGTTTCTAGAGCACTCTTATATCAATCCAAACTCCCCATAGCATATTGGGGAGAATTCATTTTGACAGTTATCTACCTAATTAACAGACTTCCCAACTCAGTGCTTCGGAACAAAATATCTTTTGAGATACTATACCACCAAAATCTCACTTACTCCCATCTTAGGTCCTTTGGGTTCTTATGTTTTCCTACCATAAAAGCTCAGAGATAAATTTGATCCAAAATCCACACCTCACATATTCATTGGATATCCTTTCAACATAAAAGGTTATAAAGTCCTGGATCTAAGCACCAAGAAGTTACATGTTTTCAGAGATGTGACATTTCATGAGAGCATTTTCCCTTTTGCCTTGTCTAAATATGAAACTGATTCTAGTTTTTCCACAATATTGAGAGCTTCACACACTGACTCTAACATGTTAAACTCCACTTACGGTATTTTTAACAAAGCTATTATGTTGGATAATAATGTCATTTTTAATGTCACTAAAATTGATTTGCTTGCACCTATGCCTTCACAGATATCCCCACCTCCATCAAACTTTGAACATTCATTAGACCTTGTCTCACCTTCACCAGATGACAACTCTAATGGGAATGCCTTACCTGATACCACTATCCAACATCAAGAACAAACACTAAGCCTTAGGAGGTCCAGTAGACCCCACATCATCCCCACCTACTTGAAAGAATACAATTATTCCTTGCCATCTTTGCACCACCACTCTTTAGCCCCATCTTTTCACCTTGCACTTCCTGCACATCCTTTGTCTCTCACAAGTCTTAAACAAGTTAGTCAACACATTTTTAAGGGTTTTTCTCATGACACTAAACCATGCTCATATGAAGAGGAAACACTTGATCTTGCTTGGCAGACAACTATGACATCAGAATTTCAAGCACTATATGCTAATGAAACTTGGGGACTTGTTAAAATGCCCATGGGAAAAAAGGCAATTGGATGCAGGTGGGTTTAAGAAGTTAAACATAAAGCTGATGGAACAATAAAAAGATTAAAGCTAGACATGTTGTGACGGGATACACTCAGCAAGCTAGTATTGATTACAATGAGACTTTCTATCTAGTAGTTAAGATGACTACAGCCAGGACCTTGATCAATATAGCTATCAAAAAAGGTTGGGACATGTATCAACTAGATGTGAACAATGTATTCATTCATGGAGATCTACATGAAGAAATGTATATGGACATACCTCCAAGCCTTAAGGCGGAACACACAGGGTTGGCTTGTAAACTCAAAAGGTCATTGTATGGACTGAAGCAAGTAAGTAGATAGTGGTATGACAAGTTGGCACAATTTTTATGCTCAAGAGGCTACTCTCATTCATATAGTGATTACTCTTTATTCTATAGGAAAATTGAAAACTCCTTAGTTATTGTTGCTGTCTATGTGGATGATGTCATTTTGACAAGCACTGATATTGCAGAAATCATATCTTTGATGAGTTATCTCCATAATGATTTCAAGATCAAATACTTGGGAGACTCCAGTACTTCCGAGGTTTGAAGATTTATACCAGGACTCAGGGGTTCTGATCTCTCAAAGAAAGTTTACTATAGACCTGCTACGTGAGTTTGATTGTTCAGATTGCATGCTTATGTTGTCACCCCTCAAATCCATAGTTAAACTCAAGGCAGGTGAGGGTTTATTGCTGAAATATCCCACACACTACAAGAAATTAGTGGGTAAGCTGAATTTTTTGACCAACACAAGGATGGACATAACTTTCAGTGTTCAACACCAGAGCCAATTCCTTCAAAATCTCACAGAATCACACCTCAAGGCTGCTTATCATGTTCTAAGGTATCTCAAGAATGATCCTTGCTTGGGGATACACTTATCCAATAATGTCGATTACTCAATCACTGCATCTTACGACTCAGACTAGGCTGCATGTCCTGATACAAGAAAGTTAGTGAGTTGTTATGTTGTGTTGATGGGAGACAGTCCTATTACCTGGAAGTCCAAGAAACAAACGACGATATCCTTGTCCTCAGTAGAAGAAGAATACAGATCTGTTAGAAAAGTGGGAGGAGAACTAGTGGGGCTAGAGAGGCTGCTGACTGAACTAAATTTACCATGTAACTTGCCCATATCTATGTTTTGTGACAGTCAAGAAGCTATCCACATAGCAAAAAAACCCTGTGTTTCATGAGAGGACAAAATACATAGAGATGGACTGTCATTTTCTTAGAGAAAACTACAAGAAGGGCTCATCACACTCCGTCATATTTCGACTGATGATCAATTAGTTAACGTACTGACTAAGGCCTTGCCAAGTCCTAAACACTCTTAACATTCTACACAAGCTGTCTATGAGCTACTCACCTCCAACTTGAGGGCGGAGGGGGGGTGTTAAGATAAAATTTGTGTTTATTCAAGTGTAATTAGCTTAGTTGGTAGATTAGTTATGAATTAGTTAGTCATTTACTTCTTGTTAGTTAGTTAGTTATTTCTTGGATGTTGTGCATCAAATTAGTTAGGCTCTAGATCTTTCTTATTGTTGTATTTGTATAACTACAATGCAATCATCATTGAGGGCGGAGGGGAGGTGTTAAGATAAAATTTGTGTTTATTCAAGTGTAATTAGCTTAGTTTGTAGATTAGTTATGAATTAGTTAGTCATTTACTTCTTGTTAGTTAGTTAGTTATTTCTTGGATGTTGTGTATCAAATTAGTTAGGCTCTAGATCTTTCTTATTGTTGTATTTGTATAACTACAATGCAATCATCATAGAACGAGTTTTTCATTTCTCCAAACTGTAGCATTCTTCATTTCTCTTTTTCCCTCCAAAGCTTTAGCTTGGCATCAATGGAGAATCAATGTTCGCCATGAGTTCTATTTAGCTCAACAATTTCACTCATGTTGCATGATCGGGGGTGTATTTAAATTCAGTTAGTCAAGTAAATGAGTGTTTTTAAAACTGTCAATAGTTCAGGATGAAACTAATAATTCACGCCGAGTGAAAGAAATCAAGTCAGGCTAAAACTGACGATTACGGGAAGAATGTGTATATATCGTCGATCCTAGTGATCTTTCTCAGGAGGCAATGAGGTGTTTTAGACGGAATAAATGGCAAGTTTCCTATTTCAGACATTGAATCATGAAGAACTCGTTTTCTAGGTTTTAATTTGCTGATTTGTGAATAGTAACTATTGAATTTGCTTGTAGTTGTGTTCTTTATACTTTTGTTGACTTTTCTTTCTGAATATGTAAGGGAAATCATTTCTGGCAACCAAATAACAATAAACAATTTATCTTTTGAAAAATATTCAATAGATATGAGCTAAGGCTGGATTTGTTAACTAGTGTGCTATAATAATGTTTTTACTTTCCTAGTAGCTTTACTAAGGCCAAAAAAAGCTAATGGCAAGGCAGGTGCGTTACACAGATAACAATTATCTTACAGATGTTGTGTTTTAATAATATTACTTTTTCGGGTTTCTATTACTTTCTACAAACACAAATATTTGATAATTTTGCTTATCAAAGCTTAGATAGATATGAATACATACGAGATTGTAAAACTTTACTTACCAAGGCTTAGACATATGAGAATGTATATAAGATTGTAAAACTTTATTTACCAAGGCTTAGACATATTTTATATAGTTGATGTTTGCAAGGTGTATGGATTGTGTTTTAGTTTTCTCAATGTATGTATTGTTCATGAGCTATTTTTGATTGTTATAGGTTCTGCTAATTCAATTGAAAAGGAGTGTGCTGATATATAGCCCAAGGCTTAGACATATGAGAATGTATATAAGATTGTAAAACTTTATTTACCAAGGCTTAGACATATTTTATATAGTTGATGTTTGCAAGGTGTATGGATTGTGTTTTAGTTTTCTCAATGTATGTATTGTTCATGAGCTATTTTTGATTGTTATAGGTTCTGCTAATTCAATTGAAAAGGAGTGTGCTGATATATAGCCCAAGGCTTAGACATATGAGAATGTATATAAGATTGTAAAACTTTATTTACCAAGGCTTAGACATATTTTATATAGTTGATGTTTGCAAGGTGTATGGATTGTGTTTTAGTTTTCTCAATGTATGTATTGTTCATGAGCTATTTTTGATTGTTATAGGTTCTGCTAATTCAATTGAAAAGGAGTGTGCTGATATATAGCCCAAGGCTTAGACATATGAGAATGTATATAAGATTGTAAAACTTTATTTACCAAGGCTTAGACATATTTTATATAGTTGATGTTTGCAAGGTGTATGG
>JAJONR010000709.1:0-27451 GCA_029582245.1 Solanum etuberosum
AGTTCTCAATCTCAAGCTGTTAGGTGGTGTAGGCGATATGAATTTTCACAGTTCATGTTGCTTCATTTAGACCCATCTCAATCTTTTCTAGCACTAGAAGTTCTCTACATTTTTTACTGGCAAACTAACCTCTTGAGAAAAAATTGTCAAATAAAAGAATGCCTCTTGAGAAAAAACTAGAAGACTCCTAGTCAACATTGGACTCGAAGTAAGCGTACCAACATGACTATAATTTAATCGCAACTAATTGGTATCACCAATGTTGATTTTTTCTCATTGTACCTTGGCCCTCTCTAGTTAGTGACCATGATTTATGTAGTGCAATATTTCTCCAACTGTGAACACCCCTAGGTAGTGCAATATTTCTCCTGGGAAACAAATTTCTCCCAACAGTATTACTCCTTTTTGTATTATAAGGATCCTAAATGTATTACTCTTTTCTTGCAGGAGCAGATTCTGACGGATGAAATCAGAAAACTAAATCAGAAGGTCTTACCAGAAAAACTATAACAACTTCCATATGTCTTTAATCTTTGCACCAAGATGATTAATATTGCTTCTACAGGGCAATCTTATTCATCAAGAAAATATAGAACTCTATAAAAGGTAAACCTCATTCGACAAGAGTACACAGAATTGCAGAAGGTACTAATTTAGAGAGTATTCTCCAAATGTTGTTTGAGTATGCAGTATGCACCACAAAAATGTGATTTTACATTAAACTTACCACACACATAGATGTCCTTGACCTTAATCTAAGGAAAAGTTATCTATTCAGATTTCTGAGCAAGGATATGGAAGTGCACCAAATGGGGGTGTTCAGGCCACACATACAACCAGCAATGGATATGACCTACATGCACCAATCAATCTCCAGCTAAGCCAGCCACAAACACAGAAGAATGGAACATCAACAAGTGTCATGCAGCTTGGGTAAATTCCTATCAGAAGAATTATTCATGCTTCAAACTATAGCTTCTCCCCCACTCCCGTAATTTGATCCCTCCCTCAGAGGGCAATAGAGAAAACGTAACATTAACTCCACCACTATTACTTTTAAAACAGGCTACAACTGCACTACACAGAAGACTGATAGCTCTCTGTTTTCTCAACTAGACCTAAATCTAAAAGACACTTCTATGAATCTCATTCTTGATCAAGAAAACGTTCATCAAGCCTGAGGAGACTATGCTCTGCGATATGTTGGAGTGTTTTATGATTTATGTGAACATGCAGAAGTTATCTATGTAAAGTAATTTAACTTAAAATAAGAATAAAAACATGGGGATTATCACTTGTGACTTGTCAAGGTTTGCTTCAGTAAATGTGTTGAATGAAAATGGTTGTAGATTAATACCTGTGATTGGTGCCCATTCAGGATGACTCAAATAAGATTTGGTTTCATGGAACTGTACAAGGCTGCATCAAACTCAGAAGAAATTTTATTTGAGTTCTATGGCTTAATTTCCCGTTTGTGCTCAAGAGCCCATGACTCCAGAAATTTGAACTCAATATTGTAAGATTCTCTTGTGAGAATGCTCATCTCATAGCTTAATTAAGGCAATGATTGTAAACTAAGAAGGCTTCTATACACTCTCTTTTTCTAAATGCTTCAAGACACTAGTAATGCACTACCCTGCAAACTATAACATAAAGGTTACACAACTACAGCATATTGCCAAAATTCGATCAGTGAACCAAACTATGCTGTCAAACCAATCGAAATAGGAAAAAAAATACTGAAAATGCAAAATCTGACCAGATAAAAATTGACATTAGGATCATTTTATAAGTATTCATGAACATGTTTCTATTGTTATAAGGACTGACAGTTCCTACATGCAATGCATCAAAATCACCCACAATTAAGCACGTGAAACATTAAGAACCTCCGAAACCCAGTGAAAATGGGAAGTTGGACAAGATACACTAATTCATCAGACACCTCTTTTTGTCAGCCAATTCAAACTAAGAAGAACATTGAGTTTTAACTCCAGACATGAGACTACAGTAGGGTCAAATTTTGAAAGACAAGAAATTAAATACTCTTAGACAAGTTTACTTTAGTTAACTCAACCTTAAGCCTGGAGAGAAAATTGACTATCACTATACGGCTATACAAGCAAGTTGCTGCATTTGGCTAACTGAATCTTAGGCCGGAGTTAAGTGCAATTACAGGGAAATTTTTTCAAAGTTTTCAGTTCACCTATGAGGAAGAAAAATAGAAGGAAAAGAAGTCCAGCTGATGTCATTAGGAAATTCATATGCAAGGCAAAAGGTAAATCTAAAATGATCAGACAGATCAAATAGATAGCAAAGGATCACCAGCAAACGAGGTTTTGCCTTTTGGGACATCTATATTATATCAGAAGGACCAATAGCAAGAAGGATATCTATACACTAAGGTTGCAAATGCTCACAGTACATAATAAAAGCATTGCACGCAACTTATGATAAGAACATACTCAATGCAATGCATCCAAAAGGATAAAAAGTGGATGTATACGCTTGGAAGCACAAGTGAAAAGAATTAATGCACATAAAAATAGGCATCATCCATCACATAAATGAAAGTCACCAAAAAGAAAAGCATAACACTGTGAATGTTTCAAAGTTTCAAGATCTAGTGGAATTTCATTCAACGTACTGTGAGCATTTGCAACCTTAAAGTGACAAGTGAAATTTATTATGTACTCAAAAAGTGCAACTTTAGCTATAAAAGTATGTTTAACAGCAACCAGCAGCGGTGGTTACGTTTGATGAATAAGGAAAATTGATTTCAGTATAAAACTCTGCATTACTTCAGCTTTTGTTTACGTTATAGAACTTTTCTTTACTAATATAATCTCAACATTACTAATGCAGCATTTTAGTTACCTTTTTATCAAAGGTTATGCAAAAGTTGAGTATCACGTGTTCTATCACTAATATTGGCAGAACTTTTTCTGAAATCTATATGGAATAAAATGGGAAACAATAATAAAAACATCCCTTGTGTGTGCTTTCAAGTTGACGTTGAAAGATTCACTAGTACGAGTATGCATGGGTTATCATGATATGTGATATGTTGTGTAACAGGGAGCTAGTGTTACTAATTCGAGCATTAGGGAAACCAGCAGGGAATCCAAGGCGACAATGCCTTAAGATGGGAGTAATAAGAAATTCAATGGAAATAAGATAGAAGGATATAGGAGTCGCGAGCAAGAGAAGTTAGGTTCCTACCCAACACAGTCTTTTTCAACCCAACATACCTTTTCAATAAACCAGTGTATTCCTCATGATATGTTGTATGAACCAAAAATCTCTGCCATTCACTGGACACAAGCCACCAGTTGTCATCCTCCCACTGCTCATCCTTTCAATGCTCAGGCAGAGGACCAGTCACGAAGCCCTAAGTAGTTGACATGATGATGCCCTCAAGATTCATGTTCAAAAAGAGCACACAACAGTGATACAGTGACCTTTTAGTGGACCTAAACTCCACTTAAACCACCCAATCTAATCCACATGGAAGAAATCTGGGAACCCATTCAAATTTGAACTTGACAAATATCCACCACTCCAAGAGGCTCAACTCACAATTATAGGGCTATTTGAAGTATATTTTCAGCCAATTGGTTTTGTTCTTCTCCGCATAATTACAAAACAAACTTATTGCACATTATATTTGCATGGTATGTTAACTACCTAGATACATCGAGAAAAACTATCAAAATTTTATCATCGGCCTCCTGACCAACACAGTAATCAAGATTATGAAGGAACCAGATAAATCAAGCAATATCCACAAGTACTTGCTTCAACCTTTGTGGCAGCTTAAAGGTTATCCACTAGTTTTAGACTGTTAGTTGCTTGATATGGTTAACAATGAATCTCCTTTCAGTTATGCATATATCATTGTTGCTTTTTGTGCAATATATCACCTCCTTTGGGTCCTAAAGTTTTCCAAATTTAATATAGGACTTCAATGATAATCTAGCTACCCAATGGATGCAAATATAGTAATAGATGATAGGCAAATTATATGTTCAACAGTACAATCTAGAAGAGAATGATGATTTACCTGAGGCAAGCATTAATACCATGATGTGGAACATGGGACAATAAATCTACAGAAAAAAAAATTAAATCACATCAGTAACTATGCAAAGACATGCCCATGATTACAAAAACAACAAAACTATCCAAACTTTCCCCTAGATATAGAATATGCCTAAACTCATTTGCTTCCAACACTTCTCCAATAAAGAGCACAAAAATTGACAATCCTGAGACTTAGTCGAAGTTCAAGATTGTAGAAGGTTATTTAAAGAAAAGGCGGGATGTTTCAGCTTCTTTAAGTTTCTTTTGGTTCAACATGAATTAGCAAGCGAATCAATAGCCACCGCAGTATCAAGCACGAGAATGCAATGTATTGAACCACTGCCTAAAATATCTCCAAAGTACATTAAATTTCAAAATCAACAACAAAAAAACACACTATATAATCCCACAAGTGGGGTCTCAGCCTTATCCCTACCTTGTAAAGGTAGAGGATAGACCCTCCGCTCAAGTAAAGCATATCAAGAAAACAAGCATGTGATAAATTTAATAATCAGATTATCTAATAACCTATGTAGTCATATGGAAAGAAAAGAAAAAACACAACTAATAAAACTCCATAGCAATTAAGAATCATTAAAAGCTATTCAAGATAAAGCAGTGAATTTCATATTCAAGAAAACGGACAAGTAGCTATAAGAACAGAAGAATCAAAACCAATTACTACTTTCTTGATCTATTGAAAAACAACTTGCATCACCAAAAAAATCCCATAAAGAATAAGATTGTTAACATGACATGAATCAAGAAATTCAGAAAATCAAGAAAACTGAATGTTCAAGAAAATTTGGAGTTCAAGATTGTAGAAGGTTATTAAGGAAAAGGCGGGATGTTTCAGCTTCTTTAAGTTTCTTTTAGTTCAACATGAATTAGCAAGAGAATCAATAACCACCACAGTATCGAGCACAAGAATGCAATGTCTTGAACCACTGCCTGAAATACCTCCAAAGCACATTAAATTTCAAAATCAACAACAACAAAATACACCTGATAACCCCACAGGTGGGGTAAGGCGGTTTTCAATAGACCCTCGCTTAAGTAAAGCATATCAAGAAAACAAGTGTATAGTAAATTTCATAATCATATGATCTACAGGTAAAGGAAAAAAACACAACTAATAAAGCTCCATAGCAATTACGAATCATTAAAAAGGTATCCAAAATAAAGCAATGAGTTTCATATTAAAGAAAATGGACAAGTAGCTATAAGAACAAAAGAATCAAAACCAATTACTACTTGATCTATTGAAAAAAAAAAAAAAACTTTCATCGCCAAAAAGATTCCAAGACAGCCCAGAAAGAACAAGAATTGTTAACATGACATGAAACAAGAAATTGAGAAAAATCAAGAAATTCAACAAGATTGAATCAAGAACAATAAATAGGAAAAGATCGATGGTACGTCAAGAATGCATGTAATTTAGAAGCGTGCCTTCGTCAATGTGGTGGGAGAGAGAAGAGAATGTTGAACAAAACAGACAGATAGACAAGCAAGGAATGTATCCCCATTACATACAGTGATTTTGATTTGGTAGAGCAATGGAGGAGGAGAGAGAAGAAAATATCTGGAGGTTCAATGGATTTAAAATATTCGTGAAAAGAAGGCTTCCGTATCAACGAAATAGCAAGTTTTTATAAGCATATCAAGACAGGGACTCTTTTGTCATTCTAACATATTTTTATAGACCGTGAGTTGTGACCCGGCGTCTAGTAACCGGTCAGATTCTCTTGAAATGCCGAACACCATATCATTACCATATCAAATCGATTTCAATATTTTATAATACGGTTATCATAGTTTGATCAACTTCAAGTCTCTGACTTACAAAGAAATTATGACTTTATCGTTGTAAAAAATAATATATCTCAATTATATCATATTAATACATTACACATATAAAAGTATTCTCTGGATTAATCAATCACAAGATGGAATAATTGAAATTTCAACATCTAAATATAATTAGTTAATATTTTATATACTTTCTAGTATTAGATAGTGCATATACATGAGTTTAATATATAACTATATAATACAATATGATATTTAGTATCTTACCATACCATGTCCATCCCTATCTATAAGGTTGCAAATAGTGGTTCTCAAAATATTATTGTCCAAAAAATTTATCATTTCTAATTAAATTTAAGTAATGGAAAAATTATTAAACATTTGACGAAAATAAAATAGTAAAAGAAAGTTTGTACCTCATATTTAGCCCCAAATTTATAAAATTATATATATTTGTATATTAATAATTTAAACACTTAATTTAAATTAATTACCAAGTAATCTAAAATTTATTAAATTATTTTATTATATAAATTTACATAATTATTTTTAGGGTTGCTTATCATAAACTATTTCTATAAATTTACGTAATTTGATAAAATATTTATCAATAAAATGTTTTTTAATAGAAAATATAAAAGGAACTAAAACTATTCATGGGACTATTTAAACCTACTTTAATTTAAAATACGGAAAAGGGTCATATTTGCCCTTGTACTCTTAGAAAATGGTCATATTTGTCCTTCGTCATACTTTTTTAGTATATTTGCCCTTACCATCCAACTTTGGGAACATATTTGTCCTTGTACAGTTAAGTATTGTGTTACCATTTTTATTAGTCTGTGTGACACCTACATGGCGCCTACGTGGCTCCATGTGTATATATTTTTATTATAATTAAAATTTTACTTTCTATTTAGTATTCTATCTGATCCATTTAGTAAAATCGTATCCAAACAAAATAAAGACCCATTAACTCGATTTCAATATCCGGAACAGATTCGTGTGACAAAAATATACGTTGGTTGGGTGTTTTTTGTCAGAAAAAATGGTTACTGGACTTCTTCTTGCAGAAACAAATTTATTTGGAATTATAGACGTTTGAGGCATTATCACAAATGCCTGGTCTGCGTACTCTTAGTTTTCAAAGCAATTTATTTTCTTGACCAATTCCAGAATTCAAACGAATGGGTGCTTTAAAAGGTCATTCTTTGTCAGAAAATCAATTTTCTGGTGAAATTCCTTCAGATTACTTTAAAAAAATGTTGTCGTTGCAGAAGTTATGGCTCCCTAACAACAAATTTTCGGGTGAAATTTCATCGTCATTAATGGAGCTGCAATATCTCATTGAATTGCACCTGGAGAACAATCAGTTCTCAGGTCCAATACCGCCAGCCTCGAAGCAGTCGACATTAGAATCACTCGATCTTTCTAATAATAACTTGAAAGGGAAAATCCCTGTTTCGTTATCAAGATTCAATGAGAGTTCGTTTAAGGGGAATTTCGAGCTTTGTGGTGAGAAATTAGGCAAAGTTTGTAATCAAGCCATAAATAGCAGCAGCAACACCAACACGAGCATCAACGACAACAACGTTAATAACAACGCAAATAATGGCACTCAACAAAGTCTGAATAGTAATTCGAATAAAAACATCTCAATGTGGATTATGATATCATCAATTGTTCTGTTATTGATCATGATTATACATCATGTGTCTCTATCAACAAAATCATCGTGCTTCAATTGAAAGTTTTGAGAATCCATCACTTGGAGGCGAATTTTGAGTGATAGCAAGAAGTCATTTGAACTAAGTGGGTGTGGCGGTTCGATTAGAAAAGGATCGATAATGGGAAAACGTGTAGGAGATTTGACAATGGTGAATGATGATAAAGGTGAGTTTGGTTTAGCAGATTTGATGAAAGTAATGGGTCTTTATTTTACTAAATGGGTCGGATAAAATACTAAATAGAAAGTAAATTTTTAATTATAATAAAAATATATACACATGGAGCCACGTAGGTGCCATGTAGGTGCCACACAAACTAATAAAAATGGTGACACAATACTTAACTATACAAGGGCAAATATGTGCTCAAAGTTGGATGGCAAGGACAAATATATCAAAAAAAAAGTATGACAAAGGGCAAATATGACCCTTTTCTGAGTATAAGGACAAATATGACCGTTTTTCGTTTAAAATATACAGACCATTTTGATAATTTTCTCATCCCGGCTTCACTTCTGTTCGTATCGTCGCTGAAAAACAACGCAGCCTCCTTCGCGGGCTCAGTCTAAGTTCGCCGCACTTACGACGGCGTAATGCCTCTGTCAATTTTCCGGTATCGGAGTTATGCTTTAGCATCGCCGTTAATCCGGTGCTTCAGGTCACAAGCAGCATTGAAAGCATTGGCTAAAGCATCGGAAGACAAGATTCCAAATCTCATCCTCTATAATTATCCTTCATTTTCCGGAGCTTTTGCCGCGCTTTTCACTCACCTCTATCACTCTCGTCTCAACATACCTTACCTCGTCTTGCCTTTCTCTTCCGTCGAACCCTTCAGGTATTTTTATTTTTTTAATCTTCACAGTTGAATAGTGCGATAGAGGAGCCTTGGCATAAGATAGTTTAAAACTACAATGAATAGTTTAATCAGGATGAATCATATACTACTTGAACAGAGCCAAACAGAGGATTCATGTAATAAACCCTACCTAATTTGGATGTTTGAGTAGTGGATTGATTAAGCAAAGCTGTTAGGTCAAGGTTATTTTCATTGCAGGGAGGTTTGATCACGGAAGAAAAGAAAATAACTAAGGAATTACTGTTTTGCTCACGTATTCAAAGAAGAAAAGAACGTGTACTATTTACCCTGTAGTCTTTATATTCTTTATTCAGCTCGTGTCTGGGATTGAACATGGATTATTCTTCTTTCCTTTGTAATTTTCTTGATAGAGTTGAAGACTTGTGTATTGACGGGCTGCAGAATTGCTACTTCCTTGATTTTGTTGGTCCAAAAGGATTTGCGGAGGAGCTTGCTCGGCGGACCTCATGCCAGTAAGTTTTTCTTTTTTAATATAAATAAACATAAATTTCTTCAGATGCTGGTTGTTCTCTTGATTTTTACTTTGATAATGATTCTGGAAGTTGGAGACAGGCTATGAATTGATTTCTTAAATTAAATTAGGATAGTAGGGTTTGATCACCGCAAGTCTGCTCTATCCAAGATCCCTTTGAATCAAAGCTCTGGTGGGAGTCTCACATTTCATGTCAACCTCGAGAAAACTAGTTCAGTTGCTGTTTATGAACATTTCTCTTCTAGGCTTTCAGAGGTTGGATCCAATAAGGTGCATTCTATTGCATTCGTCATTGGCAATACTTGTTTTTTAGCTAGACTGCTTTTCAAAGCGACTGGCCCTAAAGTGGTGATGTATGTGTGTTTTTAACGCACAGGGGGATGCTATCAGCTTGCTAAATTCTACTTTTCAAGATCGAGTTGAAAATGTTCTAAAATATATAGAAGATGGAGATCTTCACAGGTGGAGTTTGCCTGATATTAGGGCCTTTGGAATTGGAATTAACCAGTTGCGTTCAAAATTGAACTGCATCACTAATCCACATATGTATAAACAGGTTCACAGTTATTTTTTGCTTTTCTCTTAGGGGTGGGATGTGGTGGTTATGGGGGGAGGGTCAGTTGGTTGTCTAGGATGAAAGACTGGAGATAATAAAGTATGCATTTGATGCTATGTAGGTTTTCCATTTTATTGTGCTCAAGGAAGGGTCATGTTGCATTCCTTTTTACATAAAATGTTTTTTCTCAGTAGAGTATAACTAACATTTTTACCCTTAAAACAGCTAATGGGGATTCACACCGGTGATTTAATTGCTACCGGAACCTCCCATATTTCAAATAGACTGGCTGCAGCACACAAGTTGCTGGATAAGTTTTTCAAAATTCGGCTGGGGAGAGGACTTTATGGTGAATGCTTGGTAAAGAAGAATAATCTTTTATGGCGTTTTCTTTTGAATTGGCAACTTACTTCATAACACTCAAAAATACTATGTAGTCTCTAAGAGCACAGCTGAATGTATGTCAGTATTTAAAGTATTTAGTTTCAGATGCTCGGTAACATGTTCTACAACAGTCTGCTTGACTTGTTTTCAATCTTATATAGGTTTTCCATATGCCAGGCTATTCATGCTTAGCCAACATTACTCTATTTCGGTTATAATTGTAATTTTTGTTTCCCTTTCTCAAGATAATTAGATGAAGTATTTAAATTCTGTTGTATCTTTTAGGGGGTTAGAGCTGATGGCGATCCAGACTTAAGTGATGAAATTGGCAAGGAACTAAGCAAGAAAAGCGCTTCAGTTGGACTCAGGTTTTTACGTTCATTTATCTATTCTTTCTTAACGTTTGGCATGGACATTGAGACCATTTTTATTACTTCACTATCGAACCAGAAAGATCATAAGCTTCATGATCCACATTCATGACTAGTTTTATGCTAAAAGAGCATATCTTAGGTTATTGTTGCTTTTACCACAATTTAGTACATGTAACTGCTGCATTTACTTTGAATCTATTATACCCCAGGCCTATAGGAGCAGTCGTATACCTTCAGCGGAAGAATCTCAAGATGTGTCTGAGGACTGTTGATGCTGCTACTGATACTTCAGAAGTTGCCAAGGTCTGCATCATGATTCACTTTTCTTGGCAGTTATTTACTTATTTATTTCTCTTCGCCTCGAAGATATTCCTCACCACTAAAGCTCTTTGAAATTATGCTGCCAGCTATGCTTGTCCCGTTCACCCTCCCACAAACAAACACAGACTCATGCTCTTTACATTTTGTACCGACAAATACTTTGCTTCTTTAAACATGCAGGCATATGGTGGAGGTGGTTCTCCTTGTTCTAGCTCATTTATAATTCGGATGGATGAGTATAACCAGTGGCGCTCAGTGCATTCATCCTAAGTGGGGTACAATATGAATTCCCATCCTCTTCATAGTTAAGCCAACTCATATAAAGATAACTGAATTCCTTTTAAATGTTTATGTGAGATATATGTATTCTCGAAGCAATCATTTTGCTTAGGCAACTAAGAGGTAGTATATACTTAAAATGGCATCAAGGCGATGCAGAAGTGCAAAAAGACAAAATGTACATCAAGAAAGGAGCAAGAAGAGGGACGAGATCTTGGAGGGACCATTAGTAAATTGAAAGGAAATCTTTCTTCTTCTTTTTTTGAATTGGAAGTTGACTAGAAGAGTTTGAATAGTCTGTAATTTAGTGAAATTGAATTGTCATGCAGAGGCCTATAGTGAATTAGTCGTACTTCCTCCATTTCAATTTGTTTGTCTTGTTTTCCTTTTTAGTCCGTTTCAAATAGAATACCTCTTACCTTTTCTGGCAACTCTTTAATTTTAACTTTCCACGTGGCATGGTTAAGATCACAAGATTAAATGACATTTTGATACATTGTACATATCTTTAGTCTAAGACACAAGTTTCAAAAGTCTCTTTACTTTCTTAAACTTCATGTCATGTCTAAACCAGACAAACAAATGGAAACAGAGGGAGGATTGTCAATTTATGTGGCACAGTTGGGGCGGAGGCAGTACATCTTTATCCCTTACAATGGTGAAATCCATCTTTCTTATCTTACAGCAACTTCTAAATTAAATTAATGCTACTAAAATGTTTTTTGGAAAGATAACGACGTTAAGGAATTTTTCTCGAAACACGTACTGTTAGATTGGAGATAATTGTCAGTTGTAGTACTCATATAGAGTACATTGTATTAATGTTCATAGTTATAACAAGTAAAAAAGGGAAGAGCCTGAACATGAAGTAAGACAGTGACAATTGTAGGGATATATAACGGTGTGGGGTGGTGCAGGTTTATGCAGAGATGTGTGGGTTGAAGTCTTTGTGGGTTTGCCCCGCAACGTTTGTTATCCCTACCTCACATGCAAGTATTACCTCACATGCAAGTATTCCCGTGTTTGTGCACGTTTCAGTTTTCCTCTTGCTACATCAGACTGATGGATGCATAATTGCTTTCAGTCTCAGAGAACATCTTCGCAGATTGTAATTGCGTGACCTTCTTTTACTATAACCAAGATTGGGGAAGATAGACAGCGAACAATTTAATTCTTCCATGGAAAATGTGATTGCAGTTGAATACAGTAGAACTGTAGAAGTTGTTAACAGTCTTCTTTTACAAGAATGTTTGTCATTACTTACAAGAGAGAATTTAGGTGGGAGCAATATGCAGCAAATCCAGATCTAGGTGTGTAACTTCTGAATACTACTTGAGAGAATATAGAGATTCTTTTGGGCCCTTAAATACATATAATTTATACTGAATATATCCACTTATCTAGCTGGACACCCATCAACAGCTATGCCTTTGGCTGTTGGACAAGTTGCCAATTTACAGTGTTCCCCGTTGGTACCCCACCAAGTCACTCCTTTATTCTCCATTCCCAATGAGAAATATAGTAGGACTGCCATGAAAGCTACTCCTGCATCCAACGCTGCTGATAGAATGTAGTTGTATCTCTGCCACCATTGCTTTCGGTAGCGGAAGATGAAGAAGTTGAAAATTGTGCCGACAATGACCCATGCATTATAGTTTAATGGTGTTGCTGGTGGCATGGCACCTGTTGCTCCCAGAAGAACTGGAAGGTTGATCAGGGGAATCCATGATTGTGTTGGAAACATTTTATGCAAGAGCCACACTATTACAGGTCCTATTGCTCCTCCAAGGAAGAACCAGTTCATGGAGCTGTAGTTCCCAAGTGTTCCAAAAATCCTTTTTGGTCCGACTAAACCCCAGATAACTGATGCATCGAAAAAAACACGATCTCCTGGGCATGTCCATGGACTGTCTGGTGGAAGGAGATCATCTTGACATATGTTCTCGATGGAGTTTAGCAGCCACCACGCCACAGATATGTTGATAGTTCCGGAAATTATTGTTCCTAAAAACTGGAATTTAACCAAACAAGAATGAAATATATTCTTCTATTCTGGAATTTACTGTTGTTTGGAACATTGATAAATTCTAGTTGCTGGAAAAAATAGACCAAGTTAAATAACGTGTCTCAGTACTTCCTGATCAAAGATAAATTGCTAAATTCTTGTGTACAGTATGTTGATAGATTATGAAATCCTAACTCTCCATATTTACTTGTTTTTCTTGTATGCTCAAGTTTATTCTACCCTATATAGCTGCTTGTAATAAGCTTTGCACTCATAATTTAGCATTCAGCAGATTGTGGACAACTATCTACATACATATTGAGGTAAATGCCTTTTGGTGCTTTCTGTGGTTATTTTTTTTTTTTAAAAAAATGGGTGTGGGAGGAGATTGGGCTTTTTAGTGATGGGTTTGGAAATGCTTACTCAGTTCATTGAATTGATGTTCTATTCTATACATCTATGCAGTGATCTAATGTCTGCATTCGTGTCATTTATATCTTGGCACATAAAACATGTTTTCTCTCTGAATTAAGGCACTGGTGACTATTCTGGATGTCTTAAAGACATGGAGAAGCTTCTTCATTGTGGACTTGTGGTCTCTATACCTAGGAAATTGTTATTGCTAATCTTTGTTCTAGAAGCTCCAAGTTCATCACTGCTGTATTTTCCAACTTTTCGGCAGAAATGATAAAGTGAATATACCTGAACCAAGAACATTGATCGAGGGGGTATCTTCATGTAGTGGCCCAGTTTGAAGTCACTGAGGAAAGAGACAGCCTGTGACATACTCATGTACCCATAGACTTTGAAGCACACATTGGCTATTGGTCGTCCTGGTAGTATTATTCCCATGACATATTCAGTGATTATGTTCAAGCCTGGGGTCTGCATATTAGCATCATAAATAAGAAGCTTGGAAAGAACTCTATTGAAATAACAAGCGTGATTATCTTGGATTTGTTCTTGTAATAAATCCAACTAGTTTAAGGTATCTGACATCGACTGGGGCTTGCATATTGGTATGTTAAACAAAGAGTGAATGTTAGTTGTTTAGTAACGCTTAGAGTTCCCAATAATAGTACATTAAGATCTCTTTTGAAGCTCGATGCTAATAGCCTATATTTTGGCAGGATAAACAGTTCAAGCATGCTAATTTATCTGATAGGCAAGACATGCTTGTGGTGCTAAATGTAAGTGTAAATGTGTATGCTTTATCACCTGGTTTGTTGTAGCTGTTATGATGCTGATTGGAAGCGTGAAGATAAAAGCAATAGCACTTGCAAATAGAAGCCCCCACCATGGCATCTGGACTTGTTATTCAAGAAAATGCAGAGGATTAGGGAGACTACTAGTGTCACCAGAAGCAATGCATTAAACCACCACGAAGGTATGTCTTTGTATTTCCTCATTAGTCTTGTATGAATATCCTCCTTTCCCTTGTATGAAGCTCGGAATCTTTCATATATTTCCCTACACATTGCAAGTGGACAATAAAGACAATCCTTAACCACCATTGTTGTAGCTTATTAATAAGCAATTCTTAAACTTATTCATAGTTCTACTTAAATTGTGGAAACTTTGGTCTTTGCTGCTAAAGAGCTCTATATATGTAGCAATTGAGTTGTCAAAAATTTGAAGAACTGTAAAATTAATTCACACATTATTAATTTTGGGATGATAAGACATGTTGTTCCATTAGAATTTTTTTAAAAAGCATAGTTTTTCTCAACTTCGACTCTAGATTGTAAAACACAAGGAGCAATTTGACAAAATAGTAGTACTGTGGCTTGATAAGTAGTGCGGTTTACCTTCCATAGAACAATGCCACGTGTGTAAGAGTAGATGCTATAGTAGCAAAACCAAAACCATAAGTGAGAGCAAAGAACATGCTTATATGTATCCGCCCTTGCTCCTCATACTTCCCAATATCTAGCTCAAACTTGTCATTCACAATGGCTGATATATCGTACTTCTGACCTTGTGATGTGAATAAGTGCGATGAGAAAATGGGAAATTTGGAAGCACCATACAAGTCAAATCCCCAATATGCTATTGGGATCACCATGTATATTATCAACATGTACCCTGCAAAGATGTTGACAATGGCAAAGAAAGGGCAGATGAGGGGGCTGAACAAGAAGGATGCCACAGCAGACCAATCTAGGGTTATAGCTCCAAGTCCAAGGCCCCTCATGCCTGATCCAATTTGCTGAGCTGTCACTGATTTGGAGAATACCCAGCAGATCCATGAGATGCTCGTGAGTGTTGAGAATAGATATCCTGGTACCAAATACCAGCAAAAGCTGCATGTCAATGCAATGAGGAAAAATTTTGCTCTTGACATGCGCCGGTCATCTTTCTCATGCAAGGCCCTACAAAGATCAATGTGTGTTATGAGTTGCTGCATCTTTGACCCGTTTGAATAAGAAAATTACTGTGAAACAGTTTACTTGTTCTATACAAGCGCAGCTGGAGGGAAAAGCCTTTCAACAATTGCATAGTCTGAAATGAATGAGAAAATTTGAAACAAAGAAATTTACGGTGAGGATTCATATAGTTCGCTGCAACTTGTTTTGATTGAGGTATCGTTGTTGTTGAATAGAACCTTACAAAACTATTTTGGGTTAAATTGGATTTGTGACGCTTTAGACTGTAAATGTCTGGTCCGGGACCTCCTAGGAAGAGGATGAAAGGAAGACAGAATACTAAGACATTTTCTTCAGCTATATGTCACGATAAATAGTATTCCTTTATCTTAATTTATGTGTCTTACTTTCCTTTTCAGTATGTTTCAAAGGAATGTCACGTTCTTATATTTAGGAAGTTTTAAATTTCAGCATTCACTTATACCCCTGAACTATTAACTGTATAAACGTGTTTATGAGACCTCAGTTTGCAAATAATCCATTTTACAAGAAGAAAGACTATTCTTGTTTCTTTGCATGATATTTATCAGGAAAATGAATTGAGCTGTGATCGTGCAGATGGTCGACTGGTATTTCATGATTGAGGTAGGATTTTTATGACACCATAGTCTGGTAATCAGCACAGCAGTCAGCCTCTTCGTAAGCGGTGAAGTTTAAGGGAGGATTACAAATTACTATTGCAAATTGTCATTATGCATACGTAGTTTGTAAACCAAACACATTGCAAAAGAGGTTAGTCTACTAACGAGTAACGATCAACTGCTAAATGCTATCAATGTAAAAATGTGAATTCTCTTTGACGTGCCTCACCCCTTTTACTGAGTAGCAGGAGTTCTCATATCTTATATTACGCTACTTGTGTCAAAGAATTAAAGTTATAGCAGACCCAGAAGAACTTGATTCAATTATTCTTTTTTTTTTTAAAAAGAAAGTGAAGACTTTTGGGGTTCCCAATCTCGAGTCAGGATGGAGACCCGACCCCTGACTTAATCCGGGACCTGGAACCTGACTCTTGGCTATACTTATAGTATTTTCAAATATGGTGTCATATAGTATTTTTCTAAATTATATCTAAGTATTTAGAACAATATTTTATCATTATTAACCCAACACTTAAGAGATATTTTATCATTATAAAGCTGGTTGGCAGCTGTCAAAGAATCGATTTAACATTTTAACTTGCGTGTGACCAGACCCATCTCATCTCCCCAAGTAAATAAAATATATATACAATGATCAATTTGTTTTTCCTTGCTAGTTGCATTATTTTTATTAACAACAAATATGGACAGAACGTGGTCGAATATGGGTAGCACATGGTATACCAAAACCTAGAATGTGGGAAGTTTTCAATCTATTTTGTATTTATAGCATTTTGGAGATATGGCCAAATGGTAAGACAAAGGACTGCAAATCTATTTTTTCCTATTATGAGTATTAGATAAACCATTTAAATTAGGACAGATCTAAGAAATTTTGAATTGAGTTATTAGTTCATAGAGAATTATTTATTACTCCTATAAAATATTGTGCACGAGATATTTTGGTCAAGCAGAGGATCGGATAGTTTGGGATGGGAAAGAAAATAAAAACTTCTCAGTGTGTATATATATATATTTTTTGGTCAATCAGTTCACAAAATTTGTACAAAAATAGTTGAGGTAGACACAATATATAGAATAATGGTAAAAATAAAACGAATTATAAGAAATTTGACGGATTACCGGAAAAGTGAGACCTGAACCAAAGTACCAGGCCACCACATATGGGCGGGCTCCACTACGTACTTCCTTAAAAGCCCAGCCCATCCATATCCCAAAACCTGTATTACATACAAAAATAATTATAAATTATATTCAAATTAGTCAAATATATATATATAAAATATATGTTTATTGACTATTTTTTTACTCTGCAGTTATATATATCAATTTCATTCACTCTTAAGTTTTATCCACTAATTTAGTGCATTTAAATGGCTCCACTTCCTATTCGATATGCGTTTTTTTAATAGAAAAAATTATATAAATACACAACTTATGATATCATAATTTCTAAAATTTATCATTTTAAAAAATTACAAAATTTCCTTTCGGATACATCCCTATCCCGCTTCGAGTACATCCATCCCTCTTGGATACATCCATATCGTCAAGTAATATATCAGACAATCAATGAAACCAATGAAAGTAACGAAAAAAATGAAATTTTTGTAATTGTGGAAACTTTCGAGATAGGATGTAATTAGTCCCAAATGT
Source organism: Solanum etuberosum (assembly GCA_029582245.1). Lineage (NCBI taxonomy): Eukaryota > Viridiplantae > Streptophyta > Magnoliopsida > Solanales > Solanaceae > Solanum > Solanum etuberosum. The sequence continues at coordinate 17,572 of JAJONR010000709.1, forward strand.
ATGAGATTTCTGGACGGTATACTTTTTAATATGGAAATGAAATAGTAACATTTTGAAAATTTTAATCGAATTGTTTAAGGAAGCATTTAAATATTTTTTTTTAAAAACGATATTCATGCATCTACTTTCTCGCATCACTTCAATGAGATGATAAAACGAAACTTATACAAAAAAACGACAAAGTATTTTAGTTCTATATAAAAGAAATTTACATTATTAAGTCACATAATACTCGCAAATAACTTACATTTTTAGTAGTACAATTTTTTATGCGCTTTACGTAACAATATAGGGAGGATGAGGATGAAACTTTGTTTTTACCTGAGTGGTAATAATAAGAATCCAACCAGCCAAAAATGAAATATTCCTGCGATAAAAAGCTTTGATAATAGTCACTATTCCAACGGCATAAGCTGAACCATTTCCAAAAGCACTTCCAGCATTAGCAAATATAGAAATGAGCACATGTTCCTTCATATTAAACGGGCCTGGATTCAGTGAAAACAATCTCGGCCCGAAGCCCGGTAACCGGAACTTCGTCGTCGGTAGAACCGTAGCTAAGAAGTGACCGATTGGAAGAGTAGCCACTTGGACTGTGATTTGTGTTATAACTAACGGTTCCGTTCGATAAGAGAAAAATTGGTTGAGAAAAGAGAGTAAACAACAAGAGAAAAGGCCTAAAAACCACATTCGGAATGTCCATATGGGTAGGGTCGGGTCATCGGTGTTGGTCACCGTTAACCGGACTTCTTCAATCGGTGAGATGTCATCGTCGTTATCGGAGTTGGTAGCTCCGGCGAGACATTCTGGCTGGTAAGTTCCCATTATGAAAAAAAATGTGAGATAAGAGTACAAAGGCTATCGCAAAGATTATGGTCCTATTTAATGCATGGGGTTTCAATTTTAATTTTTTATTTTATTTGAACAATATGGGCTGCAGCAAGTTGACTTACCATATTCAACGCTAAAATTCAGGGCAACTTGGTGGAGTGATGACAAGTAGAGTGTGAATCACACTATAAGAAAAGTGTGAATTACATGAGGATTTTTTCTAGGGATTAGTATGAAAATTTGCAGGAAAATAAGTTTCATGCGGATTTTCATATTAATCTCCAGGAAAATTACCATGTAATTCACACTTTTTTTTTGTAGTATATCAATGAAGAAATTAATATCTTATTCGTTCGTTTTTACTTGTTCAATATTGACTAAGAACATTAATCAAAAGTCAAAATTCAAATTTTAAAGTAATTACTTTGTCTGGTCGAATTTAAATAGATAGTGTTATTACGAGATATTGATATTAATGAAATGTAATAAGTATAGAAAAAATGCATACAAAACGAAAAAGAAAGAAAAGAGATAGACAATGACATTTTTTGGTAAATGGTCTCTATACTATGGTTGTTATCGCTAGAGTAGCAGGACAACAATATATACTAGACTCTAGAAAATATATATAGGGGGTTTCAAACTTGAGACTGTCTATTTGAGAGATCACCTGCTCAATCAACTCGATCAATATTAGTTAACTGTACTTTTTAATCAAGTTATTATCATATTTTCATATATAAGTAATTTGATTGTATATAAATATTATTGTTATTGCACATAGAACTTAATTAAACTCAAAACATAATGACATGAAATTTGAGCAAGCTAATTCAACTCAAAACACTTATATAGGAAGCATCCTTAACCTTGCAGGTTGGAAAGTTATTCTAATAATATTACTAGCTATTGGCATGATTTGTTTCTATATATTTACTTAATGATAGCATGTTTTAAGGGATCTGTTATAATTAATTATATGTCAGTCTCCTTGATTATGTATAGTTTATCTGCAAACCTCAAGCTTCGTTTTTCCCAAATGAGTTGTAAAATCTTAAGGATGCAAGATTCATTTGACTTGGTCATTTCATTATTTTTCTTTTAGCAACTCTGCCTGGTAAATTCATTTATCAACCCCATTGTTTACATTTGTTTATAGATCTGATTAATAATTACTTATGAATAGTGGTGAATATTCCCTTGCCTCTACGTACCTTTCGAAATAGAGGGTAAAACCTGCGTACATACTATTCTTTTCAAACTCTACTTGTGTAATTATACTAGCTAAATACGTTTTTGTTCTGTATTTCATTCTTTGCCCTTTCTTCTCCCGCATTTTTTCTATATATGTATCGTCTACTCTACATCAGAGATTCCAAGATTCAGTATGTGGGAAATTCTATTTAATTAGTCAACTGTTTGGCACACCATAATCCCTACTTAATTAACTGTTCCAGCTAGTTCATTAATATTTAAGTCATATAATAATTTTTCACTTCGAATGTAGCTAGTTTATAACTTTAACCTTTGGCAGATTGTTAGTTACTACACCAAAAGTTTGTAGAGCATTATTTATTTATTTTTCACTTGTCTTTTATGAGTGGGTAGTTAATTAATGGTTAATATGCAAACCGGAACATTTAATTATGAAGCAAAAACAATGAATTGTGTTGTGCCTATATAGGAGATCGTTGAAATTAAGTATATTTTGATTTTCTGGCTCAACTTATGTATGTTATTATATTGTAGTGCACAAGCGAGTTTTCTCAATAAGAAATTGTCATTAAAAAACTAGATCTCAATTCTCACACATTTTCACCGTTAATAATTGCATGGATTAAAAAGCATATAATGTGCCTTAAATAACATTCATTATTATTACATGACTGTTTTTGTTTATACTCGTAACTAGCCCTAATTTTACCTCTCCTTGGTATACCTTAAGGATCATTTGGTTCATGAAATGAAGAGAATTATACTTGTAATACAATGTGGAATTATTTAACTTCGTGTTTACTTATATATTTTTTTTAGACGTAAATAATAAGTTCGAAATTAATCACATTATATCATAATTTTAGTATTGTTTTTACACGACATTCAATACAAGATGATAATCCTTAGATTATGCTAATTCCTTGATAAAACAATCAAAATTAATGACATTAATAAATAATACCCTCTCCATAGCTCTTCCCCATCATGACCACTTTTAACATGTTGGATGAAAAAAATAATACATGAATAACTTTTATACAACATTTGAAATTTGCTAACCAAATATTGTAAAAAATTAATATATGAATAACTTTTATCTTATTTGCAAACCAAACATGGTATAAATTTAAGGGTAAGCTACATAAATCCCACTAGTTTAGGTCCTAATTACTAAGATTCTCGATAGTTTCAAATATTACTTTCTTTACCATATTTTGTGCTTAGGATACATGAGTCTGAATCCACGAGATACTTGTATCTGCCGAATTTTAAAATCGAGATACATATGTTATTTATTTAAATTAATTAGTTGTAACTGATTTCCTTAATTAGATGAGTAATTGAGGATTTTCAGAATACATAGACAATTTATTTTGGAATTTTAAGTTAATCAAATCCCTTAATATAAGACGAAAATCAAGGAGTGTATCCATGTTTAATTAATTTCATTTTATTATTCTTTGAATTAATAATTTCATTAATATTATTAATAGAAGACAAAAACATATATATTTTGATAATGTAATTTGATTAATTTCAAATTATTACTCTTAAAATAATAAATTTATTAACTTGATGTATCTATTATCAATATATGATGTATCCAACAAACTAAACACTTAGATGCATGAGTGTCATACAAGTACATTCAATTAATATGTATGTGTAGTAGTGATGTATGTCTAATTAGACAATTATCCTAAATTTAATGCATGAATAATCAAGTTATTTATGTATTAGCTTTGACCTATCCAGCTACCAAACGATCTCTAAGAGCTTCTAAAGGCTTATATACGTAACCATTACACAAAAGTTAATTTAATAGCTTTAATGTAGAGGAAATTTCATATTACTTGTCACATTCTCAATGTATCACTTAATTAACACAATATAATTAATTGAAAGAATAAGATAGATTTGAAGAAAACATAATATTACATAACTTTTTTTTTTTCTGTAAATAAAATTATTATAAAACAAATGCAGTTTGTCTAAAATAACTAAAGCGTATTCAGAATCTAGTTTATCATACTGATAATAAATAAAAACTATAGTATAAAAAAAATGAGAGATCGAAATGCAGCCAGCAACAGTGTCAAAGGAACTATGTCGTTTCAAGCAGGCATCTAGAACTTTCTGGTCTACCTAGTTATGATACCATACACCGCCACGCAGCCAATAATAACTCTATCCCCTTCTACAAGCATCTGTTCCCCCTATTTCTTCGCCTCCTTCCCTAAAACCCTCCAAAACCCTAACACTCAACAACTCCCTCAACAATTACGCATTAGTTTTCTTCCTTTGTTTCTCCGATGGCGACCGCCGCCTTGCTCAGATCTCTCCGTCGACGTGAATTCGCTACTTCTTCTATCTCCGCGTATAGAACTGTGAGTTCATTTTGTCCATTTCCAGTCCGTCTGTTAGATCTTTGCTATTCTAATGTCTATACCTGGTGATTTCATATCTTACTGTGAATGATTTAAGCTTTATCACTTTCCTTGAAATGAAATGAAATTTCACATTCTGGTTATATTAGACACACCTATGATTTGATTATGGGACAGAGAATATGTTCTATTGTCTATTGGAGCTCAGTTATACACTCGAAAGGCTAGGTTACGTAATATGTTGTAATTGGGATAAAAAATTCAATATATAGGCTGCTTAATATGTATTAGTTGGCATAGCTTTCGTCTTGATTTAGGAAAAGGTTTCGAGTTAAGATGTTAAAAGGAAAATAACGGAAGGGTGAATATCGACTGCTGTTGCTGGTTGACTCGGCTAATAGTGGGTTATCTCTTGTTATTATACTTCTGCCGTCGTGCAACAATTTTGCCTGTATGGAAGGGGTTTGAATAGAGTTGAAAGATTCTGTGTAACTGACCTAGTTAGTTAGGAATTGAGGTGTAGTTGATTGGTTTGAAAGATCTCGCAAGTAGTTTCTCATTTCCTAGCTTTTGATTTAACCTTTTTCTATTGTTGGCTGTTTTTTGGCTTGTGCAGCTTGCTTCCAACACCAAGCCTTCGTGGTGTCCATCACTTGTTGGTGCTAAATGGGCTGGTCTGGCTAGACCATTTAGGTATATGGACTGTAGCATCGCTTTTCCGTTTGTATCTTTTTGTGTTTTGTTTCTGTGGAATTTTATCTGCCTTCCATTGCAGCTCCAAACCTGCTGGAAATGAAATTATTGGGATTGACTTGGGAACCACCAACTCTTGTGTTGCAGTGATGGAGGGGAAGGTAAGGATTAGAGTTTTTGAAATGCTAAACTTTTGTTCAGTTCATGGTTGAGATACTGCATACTCTACAGGCTTCAGTGGATTATCTAACCTTCTTTGATGCTGCTTTTGTTAATGCAGAATCCTAAAGTCATTGAGAATTCTGAAGGGGCCAGAACAACTCCTTCTGTGGTTGCCTTTAACCAGAAAGGAGAACTTCTTGTTGGTACTCCAGCCAAACGTCAGGCAGTTACCAATCCTACAAACACTCTTTCTGGGACCAAGCGTCTAATTGGCAGACGCTTTGATGATCCTCAAACACAAAAGGAGATGAAGATGGTTCCTTACAAGATTGTGAGAGGCTCAAATGGAGATGCTTGGGTTGAAGCAAATGGCCAGCAGTATTCTCCAAGCCAGATTGGAGCATTTATTCTAACAAAGATGAAGGAAACCGCAGAAGCCTACCTTGGGAAATCAATAAATAAAGCAGTGATCACTGTTCCTGCTTATTTCAACGATGCTCAGAGGCAGGCAACAAAGGACGCTGGGCGAATTGCAGGTCTTGATGTGCAAAGGATTATTAATGAACCTACTGCAGCTGCGCTGTCTTATGGTATGAATAGCAAAGAAGGCCTTGTCGCTGTTTTTGATCTTGGCGGTGGAACATTTGATGTTTCAATCCTGGAGATATCAAATGGTGTTTTTGAGGTGAGAGAAATCTGTGGCTTTCTTTAAAGCTGTGTATCTTCCTGATTTTCCTGTCTTAACTCATCTCTCTACTTACTTCCACTCAGGTCAAGGCAACTAACGGTGACACCTTTTTAGGAGGAGAAGATTTTGACAACGCATTGTTAGAATTTTTAGTGAGCGAGTTTAAGAGGACTGAGGGAATTGACCTATCAAAAGACAAGCTTGCCCTACAAAGACTTCGAGAGGCAGCTGAGAAAGCTAAGATAGAGCTTTCATCAACATCTCAAACTGATATTAACTTGCCGTTCATCACAGCTGATGCATCAGGGGCCAAACATCTTAATATCACACTGACAAGATCAAAATTTGAGACATTGGTGAACCACTTGATTGAGAGGACAAGGAATCCTTGCAAGAATTGTTTGAAGGATGCTGGAGTATCTTTAAAAGATGTAGATGAGGTCCTCCTTGTTGGAGGTATGACACGGGTTCCTAAGGTGCAGGAAATAGTTTCTGAGATATTTGGTAAAAGCCCCAGCAAAGGTGTCAATCCAGATGAGGCAGTTGCCATGGGAGCTGCACTTCAAGGTGGTATTCTCCGTGGTGATGTTAAAGAGTTGCTTCTTTTGGATGTAACTCCGCTATCTCTCGGTATTGAGACATTGGGAGGTATCTTCACTAGGTTAATAAACAGGAATACTACCATCCCCACGAAGAAAAGCCAGGTGAGTTGTTGGATCTTAATGCAGTCTCCTGTTTATTTTTATTAATGCTTAGTCTCGCCAGAATGGTATTCCTTTTGTCCAAGATCTGTATAATTTTTTCCATGTTGGGAGATATGTGACCATTCCATGTTTATACAAATATCACAATTTTCATGAACCCTAATTCACTGAAGTTGAATTTTAAAATTTGATGTGATTTTTGTTTGTCAAACTTTTTGTCTCTATTCCATCACCCCTAATGTGACTTTGCAAATTAGCATCTTAAATTTTGTCTGCTGTCAAATATGGATTTGGAGAAGGATGACACATGATTGTCGAGGTGTTAATTTTCCAGTGTGAAGTATGCTTGTTTTTGTAGTGCTTACAGTGTGTTGTTGCCTCATGTATTTCAGGTGTTTTCTACTGCTGCGGACAACCAAACACAAGTTGGCATCAAGGTATTACAAGGTGAACGTGAAATGGCATCTGATAATAAGCTTCTGGGTGAATTTGAGCTTGTAGGTATTCCTCCGGCGCCAAGGGGTATGCCTCAGATTGAGGTCACCTTTGACATAGATGCAAATGGAATGGTCACTGTGTCCGCCAAGGACAAGGCTACTAGCAAAGAGCAGCAGATAACCATTAGGTCATCTGGTGGTCTATCGGAAGATGAGATAGACAAGATGGTCAGGGAAGCAGAAATGCATGCCCAGAAGGATCAAGAACGCAAGGCACTTATTGATATCAGGAACAGTGCAGACACTACCATATATAGTATCGAGAAGAGCTTGAGTGAATACAAGGAGAAGGTCCCCAAGGAGGTGGTTACAGAAATCGAGACAGCTATTTCGGATTTGAGAGCAGCAATGGGGACTGAGAACATTGATGATATCAAGGCGAAACTTGATGCGGCAAACAAAGCTGTCTCAAAGATTGGAGAGCACATGGCTGGTGGCAGTTCTGGTGGTGCATCTGGAGGTGGTGGTGCACAAGGAGGAGATCAACCACCAGAGGCTGAATACGAGGAAGTAAAGAAATAGATGATTATTATAGGCATGATTGAATAGTGCATGAGAGACGGAAAGATGTTATAGATCTAGTTTCCTTCTAAAAATGAGTTTATTTTTTCCATCACATTACCCCCTCCCCGGAAGTATTTTATGCTCAAGCTCAAAACTGGTTGTATCAATGGTCTTGAGTTGTGAATTTCTTAGACCATCTTTAGTAGAACAGGTGAGTATGATTTTTGTCGGCCCTTCAATGTTCAAATTGACGAAACAATGCTTTGTTTCCACAATAATATGATACTGTGCTATTAATTTACAACTTTTTGCCTGCTTTATCTGCCTGAACTTGGCAAATTCTTTGGTAATCTTTCACAATTTATTCAGTAGAATAAAGTAAAACTGTTACAAATATATAATTCAACTCTTTTCTCAATATTTTGTTATTGACATTGCTTTTCATTTTGGAACAGTTTCAGACTTTCAGTTGGAAGAATGATAAAATTTACACCCATTTAGATTGAATAAAATTGCAGTCATTATTTTGATATTGTCATTCAGACAAAACATGATGATTTGAGGTGGCATTTGTTTCAAAACTAACCCTCTTTTTTTTTGTACGAATTCAATTATATTCGATTAAAAATAATAATTAAGATGAAGATTTGTTTGATATCATTTTTTTTTAGGGAATTTACATAAATATATAATATTAAAAAAATATTTACCATTTATAGCAATAATATTTTTTTTTCCACTTGATCACTTTTAATATATTTATAATACAATTTTAATACATATTACAAAGAACAATTTATTATTCACATATAATACAAGTTTTATTGATGAATAATACATTTATCACACATTTTACGATGGATAATAATTTCAGAGACCTCCCACTAGGTTTCGCTCTATAACACCCACCTCCCTTGTGGTTTACGATATTAGGTCTACCTCCCTTATTTTCATTTTCTTGTAACCAGTCTTTAAACCTATTTAAAATAAATATAAATTAATTTAGATTTGACAATTTTACCCTTCTATATATTAATTTCTTCATATTAATAAATATTATATATAAAAATAACAACTCATTTAACAAATACTTTAAAAAGTAAATCAACACAAATACATTAATATATATATATATATATATACATGTTTTTTTTATCAAACAAAGATTAAAGTCTTCATTCAAACAGACCCACCATTTTCACCAAATATTAACTCTTCATCTCTATTTAACCTTTACCAATTCCCTTTTTCTTTGCCTCTCTCTAAAACCCTAAACCCTAACACTGAACTTCCCCTCTACAGTTATAAACTAGCGTTGGCCGCCAGCCGCTGCCTTGCTCAATCTCTCCTCGCCGTGAACTACCTCTTCTCTGTCCGCCGCCTATAAAACTGTGAGTTATTTTTTCAGCCTGTTATGTTTGCGACTTTGTGTTCTGTTATTGTGGTTGATTCATATCATTGATGGTTTAGCTGAGTTTATGGTTGATTGTGGAACAGAGAATTTGTTCAATTGTTATAGAGGTTGTAGTTGGATTACATTGAATGAAAGTATGTGTGAACAACTAATAGGTTTTATTAAGCCGGTTATATTTTTACTGGCTGAAGTTTATTACTACTGTTCTTTCATTTATAAAATATTAAAAAAATTATGTAACTATCTATGTCACAGTTCCACAAAATAAAATCTGCAATTCTTTTTCGACTATCCTGTGAAATACTTCCCTGTGAGCATGGAATTCAAGAAATTGGGAAAACTTTGTTATGTTTGCCAAATTGCCTTTATTAAAGTCACTTTAATGCTTACTTTTACTTTTAGTTGATTTTTCTTTGCAATCACCATTAGGGTAAAACGGGGTGCTTCCAAACAAGGAAAAGTGACATTCTTTTTGGGACAAGGCTAAAAATGTAAGAGTGCCACATAAATTGGGACGGAGGGAGTGCTAGAGAAGTTTTGCATTCAAATAAAGAGTTCTTTTTACCAGATATGAAGTATAGAGTAATTTGGAAGATGTGGGTTGGGTTAAGTGAAATTTTGGATTTGACAAGTTTAGATGCTGAATAAACTGCGTATCATAGTGTTTATGCATTAACATGTGTCTGTATCTGAATTAATGAAATAATTCTATAACTTTGCAATTTTGTTTTCTCTCAAAATATAGATTAATATTGAGGAATTTAAGCTTAATGTCGTTCTAT